>NW_019167937.1:28245305-28424113 GCF_002303985.1 Durio zibethinus | reverse complement strand
TACGCCTCCTTTTCTCTCAAATCAGTAGCTTTACTTACTGTTTTCTGTCCTGCATTCTGTTCCAGAGTCCCTTTTATAGGGATTGATCAGGAGTTCCTGATCAATCCCAATTCCTCCTTGGACGGGAATTCAATCTTTGAATCCCACTGGACTCTTCTGATTGAGTTCCCCTCCACAGTGGGATTCTTCAGCCTTGAATCTTAGCCTCCAAATTAAAATCAAATATTAAAAATACTAGATAATTAGAAATAAATCAAGATTTAAAAAAAAAAACTGATTATCAGGAAAAATCAGAAAGAATAAAAAATAATAATAAATATTAATTATACATATAAATCTAATCTAATAAAAAATAAAATTATATTACATAAATAATTAAATACATAAATACAAAGAAAACAAGACATGAATGGGCCCTACCCATTGGGCCAGGCCCAATTGATCTGGGCCGGATCCAATTGGGTGTCTACAGTGCCCCTCTGCACATGTTTTTGTGAAAACAAAAATGCGCAAAGACGTAGACACCCAATCCAAGATCAAATCAACATTTTTGGTTTTTTTTTTGTTTTTTTTTTTTTTTTTTTTGTTTTTGTTTTTTTTTTTTTTTTTTGTTTTTTTGTTTTTTTTTTTTTTGTTTTTTTTTTTTTTTTTTTTTTTACCAAAGCTCCTCTAAACAGAGGCACCACGACTTTTGAAAAGTAAATTGCTCCTCTAAACAGAGGCACGACTTTGGAAAGTAAATTGCTCCTCTAAACAGAGGCAACGACTTTGGAAAAGTAAATTGCTCCTCTAAACAGAGGTACCACGACTTTGGAAAAGTAAATTGCTCCTCTAAACAGAGGCAACGACTTTGGAAAATAAATTGCTCCTCTAAACAGAGGCAACGAACTTTGAAAAGTAAATTGCTCCTCTAAACAGAGGCACCACGACTTTGAAAAGTAAACTAAATTGCTCCTCTAAACAGAGGCAACGAACTTGAAAGTAATTGGCTCCTCTAAACAGAGGTACCACTGACTTTGAAAAGTAAATGCTCCTCTAAGACAGAGGCAACGGAACTTGGAAAAGTAAATTGCTCCTCTAAACAGAGGTACCCCGGACTTTGGAAAGTAATTGTCCTCTAAACAGAGGTACTACGAACTTTGGAAAAGTAAATACTCTAAAGACCCGATTGGAAAGAAACTCTAGGACGATAGTGAAGAGTTGAAGTGTTTGAAGAGATTTCAGGAGATTATGCCCAAAGGTCTTATAAATCAACCCCGATACTAAGAGACATCCTATTTCAAGGATTAGGAACTTACCTGACAAGTTTCTTCTCAAACTTGCAAAGTCTTTTCATATCTGTCTTTTTCATGTGGGATGTTGGAACACCCCTGCTTCTTGAATTTGTACACTATACTTTTCTGAAAGTAGTGTATGCTATGCAATGTGCATGATTTTCAATGCATGCTATGCAAATGTTGGTCAATCAATTCCTGTTCAATGTATGGTACTCAAGTTTCTCAAGCTCTTTTTTTCTTTCTTGGGCGTCAAGCCCTTTGATTCCTTAAGGATCCAATTGCACTGCTCTTCTAGGATCGAACCAATGTAGCTCTCAATTTGTCTTTTCCACTCACATTCTTCCTTGTTCAGTTTCTCAATACTTTGGAATAAGCTTCATCGATCGATCATCACTTGACCATCATTCAATGAATTTCTCAGCACTAACAAATTTCAAAACAAGTTTCATCCACCATCACTGGGTCATTACTCATAGGTGTCTCAGCATTAACCTTTCCAAAACAGATTTTATCTTCATCATTCAATCACAACTTGCAAGTCATATTGACCAATTCATCCTCGTACTCATCACTTGATTGTATCATTGCCCCATTTCTTCATTTGATCACATCATATATCCTTCTAAATCATCTCCTCTAGGTTTCTACCATTTCTTCATTTTGTCTCCACCATCATCTTAGATTTCTTTTCAAATGAATGTAAGACTCTTTTAAGCACATATTCATTCATTCGTTATCATTTCAAATCCTGACAAATACAATGCAATCAAGCATTTTCTCAATTCATTCTAGGGGTGAAACAATAAGAGAACAGAAGGTGAATTATGGTAAAGATAATCAATGGAGATCTATTTTGGTAGAAAATAAATGGGAAAGAAAATAAATTAGATGTCATTGAGGTGAATGGTATGTCCAAATGATGAATATTCAGACAATTTTCAACATTAATCTAGGATTTTTTTTTTCAAAAACTCATTCCATTTACTGTTGAAGTCATCTTGAGCTTGGCGAACTCTGCCCCAGTCTTTGAGGGATCTTCAGATGTCTTTGATCTTTCATTCATGTGAGCCATTTGACTTAATTTTTTTCTACTAAGATCACCCTTTCAGGTTTTCAATTTGAATCTCTTTTTTCATTTTCTCATTTTTCCTTCTTTTTTTTCTCATTTTTCTTTTTTTTCTTTTTTTTTTTTTTTTTTTCATCCATTGTTGATATCTTTCATACGTCCAACTTTAGAGCATGATTTCATTGCTTCCTCGTGAGCATACCTTCGTTCAACATATGATCATTCAAGTTGAGTATTCACACTTGATCTAAATGAACTTTTCAAGGCTGTAATGTAGGCCAAGGTGAAGGGTCAAAAAAAATGGATATAATAGGCTCAAAACATATATTAAAAAGGTTCAAAACCAAAAGATCATTTGATACAACTTGGTATTTTGCCCCACATCATTTCACTGCTTTTTTTTCTCACACAAAGGATCTCATTACTTTGCCCCAAATCAGTGTGGCATTTATTTTTTTTTTTGCTTTTCTTTCTCTTTTCATCTTTGAGACTTTTGTGGTGTTTTTTTTTTTTTTTTTTCAAAATTTACCCTCCAGTGTATAGAGGGTGATCCTTGGTTGGGGTTTCAAAAAAAAAATGATAAGACTCAAAGGGTAACAATAAATGGTTTTTCAAATGGTAAAAAAAGATGGCCATTTTTCATCTCAATTGTGAATACCTTTCTTGAACATCATCTATTGAACAGAGCTCATGAACTTGTATAAAATATTGCACACCTTCAAGATATATCTCTTTCATCTCTGGTGATGGCTTACCCTCTTTATTTTCGCTCAAATCATCTCCTCTGTGAATGAGTTCTCAAAATTAAATTCCAGAATTATTGTTATCATTGTCTAAATATTCATCATCTGAAATTTAAGAATGGGAGTGTGAAGTTATGGAAGGTAACAAGGCATGGAATAATGGTAAAGTGAAAGAGAAAAATGTAATGAAATGCATTGACTTGCCTTTATTAAAATGATAACAAGTGAAGTCATATTGCAAAAAAAAAAATCTAACATTTTTGAAAAGAAATCCCAAAATGACAGAAGAAACCTTCAACCAGCCTTATCTCCATTGACATCTTGCCCCTCAATTCATTGTGAATCTCCGGATCCTTTCTGTTCTTGACTTTCGCTCAGTACACTAACATTAGGTGCTGTTGCTTTTCCTTGATCAAAACTTACCATTCCATCATTGATCAACCGTTGCACCTTATACTTTAAAGCAGTGCAATTTTCAGTAGAATGGCCAGTAATTCCATAATGATAGTCACAACGGGCTGTAGGATCATACCACTTTGGATAGGGTGGTTTAAGTGGTTCCACATGGCTGGGGGCAATCAAATGGCTATTATAGAGTTCTCGATATAACTCTGTATAAGTCATAGGATTGGATCAAATACAGGTTTTTCTCGAGTAGTCCGTTGTTCTCGTGAGCCACTTGCTGGGTTAGTAGGACGAATTTGGGTTCTTACAGGAGCTTGAATGTTAAGGCGGTAAGTGGATGAATAAGATGGTTGTGGAGCTAGCTGGTATGGGTAGGATGAGGCATTATTCACAGCAGGATAGTATGGAGAGTAACCTTGGGATGGATAGGGTTGATAACCCCCGAATTGTTGTCTATCAAAGCTCACAGCTTGAGCTTCAGCTTCTTTCTTTTCTGATGTCTTCTTGGTTTCTCCTTTCAACTTGCCATTTTTTATGGCACTTTCAATAATTTCTCCAGAGATTACCATGTCAGCAAAATTTTTTGTTGCATTCCCTATCATCTTTTCATAATAGGGAGGCTTTAAAGTGCTAACAAACAGCACTGTGGTCTCTTTCTCTGTCAGAGGAGGTTGTACCTGTGAAGCTATATCTCTCCATCTCTGGGCATATTCTTTAAAAGACTCATTTGACTTTTTCTCCAGATTTTGCAAAGAAAACGATCAGGGCCAAATCGATGATGTGTCGATATTGACTGATGAAGTCATGAGCCATATCGCTCCAGGAGCGAATGTGGGTTCTATCCAACTGAACATACCACCTGGCAGCAGAACCAGTAAGACTATCCTGGAAGACATGCATCAAGAGTTTTTCATCATGTGCATGAGCTGCCATCTTCCTGCAATACATGGTGATGTGGGTTTTAGGGCACTTTGTACCGTCATATTTTTCAAATTTCGGTACTTTGAACTTATAGGGAATAACACATCAGGAACTAGGCAGAGCCCAGCAGCATCAACTGACCCATAAAAGTTAAATCCGTTGTACAGCCCGTAGCCTCTGCTCTAACATGCTAATCTTGAACTTTTCCTCAGCCTCTACTCTCATCTTTTTCCTTCTCCTTCTCTTCTAGATCAGGAATTGGTTCTGCTGCCTTTTCAGTGAAGACAGGATTTATATAGCTGTTATACTGCCCTGGGTTGAAGCTGATGGCATTCCAGGATAGGCGAAATGTTGTGGCGGGACCTCTTGGGCAGACTGGGCTGAGGTGGGCCAAAACCTGGAGGGTACAAAGGTCAGCCACTTCTTGTAAATGGGGAACTTGTTGGCTTGTATTTCCTTCAACCCCTTTCCCCTTATTCATGTTATTGAGGGCCTCCAGAATTTTGCTAAGTTCATTTTCAATCTTCTCCTGAGCTTTTTCTAGCTTTTCAAATCTATGAGAACTTTCTTCCTCCATTTGCCTTGCTCTGGACCTTGTGTTGTATGGATGAGCAGGGTTTTCGCTAGATGGAGCTATCCTGGGACCTTGAGTACCATACTTATGATTAGAAATGTTATGCTGTGCCTTATGTATGATGCTTTGATATACAAATGAAATGTACATTTTTCTGAATGAAATCTAGTATGAAATGAATGCAAATGATTGTGTTGAAACATGATCATGAAAAGAATACAGATGCATACAATCAGACAAACAACATGGTTAGTTCCGTGGATGAAACGAAAGTGATGCTGATGCATAATGTTACATATAATAAAAATAACACACAAAGTTAAACAATCAAAATGATTAGACAAACACCCTTTTTGTGTCCTAATTTCAAGGCATATCTATCATTGGGTAGAAAGGGCTCTATCTTAGGTGTAGGCACTTCTAAGGTTCACTATATGTAGTTTTAAGGTCAGGGTCTAAAGGTCCTCAAATTGTTCCTTACATCCCTGTCCATCACAGACTAGTAAGGCACCATAATCCTCACCCATTACAGGCTACAAGCGGAAAAGGTTCAATTTGAGTGGGAGTATTTCGCTAGCCACTGCGGAGGCATTAGACCTCACGAAAGCAATAGGTACTTTACTCCCTCCTAGAGGGACAGAGCTCGGGTGTAGAGCTCATGTTATGCACATGCACATGAATGACATAATTAACAAGGTAAATAAAACATGAATGAATAATACACATATATACAAAAAGGTTCAATTTTATTAGGCTTTTGGATAACACAAATTCATTTGCTGGCCTGACTCTCAAAGTCCCCAGTGGAGTCGCCAAGCTGTCATAACGTCTAGATCCGGGGATCTATCGCTAGACATTGACTTTTGGGAGTCGCCACCAATCTTTTTTATCTAGGTGTGATTGGCCACCTAAGGAATCTGTCCTTTCAGGGAACACCTAAGCTTAAGGGTCCCTAAAAGAATAGGTTCAGGTCTACTAACCAGAACAGGGTTCGGGAGTTCGGTTACGTGTGAGGAAGGTTATAGCACCCTCACAACGCCCATCAAAAGATGGTACCAGCTTAAATTTGTGTTATCCAAAAGCTTTAAAATTTTACCAAGTAATTAGTTATTGAAAATTATTCTCAATTGACTCTAATACTTTTAGCAGAAAATTGAGAAAATTCCCTCACCTCAGGAGTATGCAAGAAAACTACTGTTTCACTTACAGAGGCTCCGTCGTCGGATTATTTAAAGAAAAAAACAAAATCAAAATTAAGATAGAAAGGAAGGAAAGAATGATTTTTTTTTGTAGGGAAAATTGATACTTTCAACTTTTCCCTAAAAATATTTTTTGGAAAATTTGATTTTTAAGGAAAATTGATACTTTCAACTTTTCCCCAAAAATATATTTTTTTTGGAAATTTATTTTTCTTTTAAGGAAAATTGATACTTTCAACTTTTTCCTAAAAATATTTTTTTTCGAAATTTATTTCTGAGGAAAATTGATAGTTTCAACTTTTCCCCAAAAATATTTTTTTTTTGAAATTTATTTCTGAGGAAAATTGATACTTTCAACTTTTCCCCAAAAATATTTTTTTGAAAATTTATTTCTAAGGAAAATTGATACTTTCAACTTTTCCCTAAAAATATATTTTTTTTTGGAATTTTTTATTTTTATTTAAAGAAAATAAAATAATAAAAAATAAATAAAAAGAATATTACATAAACCTAATCTAATAAATAAAAATTAAAATAAACAAAGAAATAAATAAAATAAAAAAATTCAAAGAAAGAAAAAAAAAAAAAAAAAAACCTGGAGCGGCTCGGATCGCGGCTCGGCTCGGCTCGGCTCAAGGCAGGAAAACGGCTCGGGGGGGAGCGGCTTGGTGGCTTGGCTCGGCTCGGCTCGGCTCGGAGGGGGCTGGCACGCGCGGGTCAGGAAGCGGGTCGACGCTCGGGTCGGGTCGGGTTGCGGCAAAACGCGCGGATCCTCTGGGTTACTTAAGGCCAAAACGACGTCGTTTTGGGAGGGTATAAAAGGCACCTTCCTCCGTTTTTCGGCAGAACGCTCCTCCCCCTCTTTCTCTCTTCTTCCTTTTTCTCTCCCTTCTCTCTAGAAACCGAAGAACACCGGTGCCGGATTCTGGAAATTTTCGCCGGAATCTGGAAATTTCACCGGAAGTTGGCCGGAAAGTAGCCGGTTTCTGGGATTCTTCGCCGAAAACTGGGCAGGTTGCCGGAAACTTCAATGTTGGCCAGAATTTTCGTCGGAAAATTCAAACTTCGCCGAAATTTTCGCCGGAATCTGAAAATTTCCCAGAAATTTCCAGAAAAAATTTTCGCCAAAAATTTCTAAAAAATTTTTCTCACTCCCAGAACACTCCTAAACTTTTTCTAACTTCCTATACGCCTCCTTTTCTCTCAAATCAGTAGCTTTACTTACTGTTTTCTGTGTCCTGCATTCTGTTCCAGAGTCCCTTTTATAGGGATTGATCAGGAGTTCCTGATCAATCCGAATTCCTCCTTGGACGGGAATTCAATCTTTGAATCTCACTGGACTCTTCTGATTGAGTTCCCCTCCACAGTGGGATTCTTCAGCCTTGAATCTTAGCCCTCCAAAATTAAAATCAAAATAAATAAAAAATACTAGATAATTAGAAAAGATAAATCAAAAGATATTATAAAAAAAATATCTGATAATCAGGAAAAATCAGAACAGATAAAAAAAATAATAATAAATATATAACTATATACATATAAATCTAATCTAATAAAAAATAAATAAATAAATAAATATATACATAATAATAAAATACATAAAATACATAAAATACAAAATAATACAGGACAAATTGAATTGGGCCCTACCCATTTGGGCCAGGCCCAATTGATCTGGGCCGGACCCAATTGGGTGTCTACAACAACAATTAACATGGTATTTTTCTTAAATAAAAAGAGAAAATATACCCATATTTAGGGGATTAATCCAATTATAGCCTCTGATTTCAAATATCTAACATGATTTTTCATGCTTCCTAACCTTAAGCAAGATGAAGAAGAATAGCTCTACATTTCTTTTTTGTTTTAGGATAATTAGGTTTTCTCTCCTAAAATGCATCTACCACTTTTTTTTTTTAGTAATTAATCTCTTAATAAACTAATAAGCTTTGCTAATATTCCAATCCAATTATCATTTGGGCTAGGGTATTACATTCTCTCCTTTTTATAAAAAGTTTTATTCTCAAAACTTGATTTATATCCATATCTTATTCCTCAATTTCTGAAATCACTTTTTTTGTCGTATGATTATTTCATTAAACTTTTACAAAGGTAACAATTCCGTCTCAAAACTTGTTCTTTCTAATCAACCATTTGAATAAGATAGTTCTAAAATGTTAAAACTTATATCATCCTTAATTTCTAAATATTTATATCCAACCACATAGGTTGGATTAAAAATATATTCTCTTAACATAAAATTGTAACACATTATGTACATTAGATATTTAAGGTGGCAAGATTCTTTATATTAAACTTTTTTCATTTTGCCAAGAATTTCAAATGTTCTTACATAATGCAAACTTAACCTTTCTTGCTTCACAATCTTTGTAACACTTTTAATGATGACATATTTGAGTACAAATGATTAACCACTTGAAACTACAAATCTTATCTTTGAATTTTGGCATAATTCTTTTGCTTAATTTAAACCATTGCTTAATGAACCAAATTTATCAATCATTTGTTCCATAAAGTCAACAAATAAAAGCTTTTCTTCCTTGTCGTTATCCTAATAAATTTGAGACTTAGATCTATTTATATACAAAACTTCAAAAAGAATCATTAATGTTAGTCTTGTGATTATGGTTAAAATTTTTTTTCTTCAAATCACAATGTAAGCACTACTTAGAAGAATGTCTACCAATAATAAAGCCTCTAAAAATAGAAAGAATACCAAATATTTTTGTCCAAAATCAATTAGTGTTTATTTATTAAAGATTCATCACTTTCTTAACTAACAAAAATTTAGAATTTAAATCAAATCAGGCTTCCACTGTACACTCTCATATTTCTTTCCAATAAAATTCTAATTAATTAACTTTAATAAAATTGTTTTATAACAAAAAAATATGTCCACAAAATTTCATGTAATTTGCTTCACATAGGATATTCATAACTATAACAACCTTAAAGTTGAATAATAATATCAACAAATCCTTTAGTCACAAAAAAATATCACATTCTACTTTAATTTCCTTTTTTTCTTCATCGACAATATGAAATTTTTTATAAGTTAACCATTATAAAATTGTGATAAAGGCAACCAATGCAATAGTTCATCTTCGTAGGTTTTACACTTCATGGATTTAATCATGAATCTCCATAATCTTTGGCTACTTAATTTGTCTCCAATTTCAAATATTATTCTTTCAAATTTCATAGACCAATTATCATATAAAAATTAATTCTCTAAAATTCTCATGAATATCATAATGTCTCGAATTATCTTTTTAACCAAATATATTACTATCAACTCTAGATCAAAGTCAAACCTTTGCATCACAACTCGTAGATAAAACTCTCTTATAGAATTTAAACAATAAGAATTCCAAATATTTAAATTTGTCCCAAAAACATAGTTATGAAGAAAAGCAAATGCATCACATTATTCATAATTTTTTTAATTTTTTCTTAAAAATCAAATCCCTATTCAATATCACCAACTATATACAAAATCAGGATTAGTTATTAAGACTTAGTCATAATATAAACAATCTTTTGCACTTGTAAGATTTAAAAAAAAAAAATTATTCTTAAACCCAAACATATATGCATATATTTATGTAAATGAATTACTCCTTTCAAAAATCAACTTCCTTACTAAATCTTCTAAATAATTATAATTTTAATTTTTATCCGCAAATTTAATTCTCTGCTAAGTATATATAGCTTGTACCACAATAGTCAATATTTCTCCACAAGTGTATAATTACAAAGAATCCAATATTGTTGCTAAAAACTATAACCACAAATAATCACTTTGACAATTGAGAAAATTCTTTGCACTTCAAATAGAAATATAATGATCATAGTTCAAATTAACTATACAACTTCCAACTTGCATCATCAAACCTTAAATACTTTTTCAATAAAAATGTAAAACCAAATCAAGGGAATATCCTTATTTACATATATAAAATTATTTACCGTAATTATAATATTTTGAACTAAATCCTTCAAAATAAATTCTCAAAAAGTATAACTCATAAATAATTAGTTTAAAGTTTCAAAATATCATTTCATTCCAACTATAATATTCTATACTTTTAATTCCAACAATGTACACTTCTATTTCAATCTTAATTATGATTAAAGATTCACTTAACACTCATCAAATAACTTCAAAACCTTATTAAGTCAAAGGTTCTTTTCTCTAACCCATAGGATCTCTAATGATTAAATTATTCTCTTTGATAATCTTTTAACTCATAAAATATGTCTCATTATAAGTCGCATAAAAAATCTCTTTAACTTATAAAATCATATTATATCAAAGTAATTAAAATTTCTTTTAACTATAAAATCCAAAAACAATATGTAAATATCAACCAAAATAATTACACCCAAAATTCATTGAATCATTGATTTCTTAAAATTTATTGAAATCATAACTATGCTCGTATAATATCTTTTTCAATCATATGATCATAAATTATGTTCTTAGACCATCATTGCTAATCTGATTATCATAATTTAACATTTTAGAAAATCTTCAAAAATTATAGCATAAGTTTTTAGAAAATCTTTAAAATAATAATATAAGCTTTTAAAAATCTTCTAAAGATCACAACTTGAGCTTTGATACCACTTTATACCATGTCCTGAGAATGAGACGCAACACGGTTATATTACCTTGGAGTAAAATCTCAAAGTAATACAAAACCTTCCCTTTTATTCACTCTAAACTTCTTAAATAAACTGATGATAAATCTATATATCAAAATACAAAAAATATACATATATATATGTTCAAAAACAAGCAAAGTGTGTGAGATTTTACTTACCTTCTTTTGGTTTTACCATTTAGTTTATCCCCTTAAACAATTAACAACCTATTCAAGATCATTTCAACATATAAAAAATTAATCAACCTTTTTTGAAATCATTTAGACTAAAAACAACTAAGTTATACAATGGTTAACTCAACCACCTAATTCTTGCAGCCTGCACTACTTTCACTAAAATGACCATATCTCAAGATATACAACTTGAAATTAAAATCTTTTTAATTCATTAGAAGCTAGACTTGATAACCTTTCTAACCATTTATACCCCATCTTGTAATTCCTTGTAGTTTAATAGTAATAAATTTTGGAATCCACATTATATGTTGCTGTCATATAGCATATATACCTTCTAATAAAAATTATATATTTATTCATAGTAGACTCCAAATTTGTTTCATTAGAAGGTAGACTTAATAACTTTTTCAGACATGTATGGCTCAATTCTTAATTTCTTCTATAAAATTTAAGACAATTTTTGTAATTCAACCTGATATTGATGCCATACAACCTACATATCCTTAAGCAAAAATTAGACAACTCTTCATAAAAAGCTTGGATTCGACTTCCATTTCTTTTATTAGAAAGTAGATTTAACATGCTTTTCAACAATGTACAATAATCATAGCAATATCTAATCTCTTGATATAAAATATTTTTTTAATCCACAATTGTCGATAATAGCATTTTATTTAAAAACAAAATTTTTCCTTTAACCTTTAAAAATCTAAATCCTCACTTTCAGCCTTTAAAATTTACTGAATAATCATCATTAAATCGTAATAACATGAATTAAATAAAACACAGTAATTTAACCAAATCAATATTGAATATTAATGAAAGATTTCATAATTTTTCTTGATTTTTCTCTCATAACTTAAACTCCAAATAATAGCTATTAATATGACATTTTTCTTAAGTAAAAAGATGACATATACTCACATTTAGAGAATTAATCAGATTGCAACCTCTGATTTCGAATATCCAACTTTGTTTTTCATTTTTTCTAACCCTAAGCAAGATAAGTAAAAAGAGCTCTATTTTTTTTTTCTATTTTATGATAATTAGGTTTTCTCTTCTAAATGCATCTGTCATGTTTCTTTAATAATTAATCTCTTAATAAATTAATTGATTTTGATAAAAATCTAGCTCAATTATCATTTGAACTAGGGTACTACAAAACTGGCATTACCAACCATGATCGAGCCCAATATTAAGCCATGCTGAATCAGTATAGCCATCAAGCACATGTTGCCATCTTTTACGTCAACGTGTTCCCAACAATTTGTAAACAGTGATTCTATGATATATTCAACGACCATTGCTCACTAAATCATGTAAGGCCAATCTTAGTTATTTATTCTTTCTGTATTACTCATGATTAATTTTTAATCAATTTAAATTTATAAATAAATCTATAAAAGTATAAGTAATTTATAAACAAATTATTCGTGATTAATTTATCAATCAATTCTAATTTCAATGTTTTTGTGATCAATTTATTTTTAATTTTTTTTTTATATTCTGCTAACTATTGAATTTAAATAAAATGGTAAGAACAAAAAGTCAAAAGAAATGTTATTATACTGATTTTAATATTATCATATTACATTAATTAATGTTTCCACTTATATTAATAAAATAGTAAGGAGACCAAAGCA
This sequence comes from Durio zibethinus, assembly GCF_002303985.1. The sequence continues at coordinate 28,411,420 of NW_019167937.1, read as the reverse complement.
CATTATTAGCTCAAACAAGAAAACACATAGTTTGATGATCAGCACCACAAGATACTAAGGAAGAAGCGGAACTCAGGCTCAACATGCTAATCACCAAAACGGCAACGCAAAGCCTCTAAAATAGCAGCAGATGTGAATCAATCTTGGAAGGTGGAAAGACAAATCCTGATAGGAAGAAAAGACTTGAAGTTGTTTACAAGTGCATGAAACTGAGAGGCTCTTGTTTCATGCCATCTCCTATATGGAATAACAAAAGCTTCAACACTTTGCTTTTTACTTGACAACACCCAGAGGAGCAGGTTACCAATTGTTCTCTTTTTGATACTTTGTCTTATTCATCATATGAAACAAAACCTTCGGCATGAATCAGGAAAAGAAAAAGAAAGATTGGAGGTATCGATCTCCATGAACCAAACCCCTTGTATGAAGCAGAATATAATTTTTGGATCCCCGTTGAGGTCGCAGAATGCATTATGCGCAATCCATAAACTTTCCATCAATTTACATTCCAATTTCAGCATATCAAAGTGCAATAGGAACTTTGGCTGCCAAAATTGTGGTACAATTCAATGCCAAAAACATTAGCATGGAAAAATTGAGCTAAATGGTTAAGCAATAATGAACTGGATGTACCACTACTAGAAATGCAGAAAAACCTCGGCATGTAAGAAAATATAGCCTGCAAGAAGTAGTAAACTTCACTTTCTTTACCCAAATTAACGCTGCTTTTTGCTGATGTAAAGGCTTCAAAATAGAGCGAGAACACATAAGCCTCCAACAGCACTCAAAATGAAGTATGTCTGGTCAATACACAAAGAACATTCTTGTTTAGCCTCCAATCCATTTATATTACTAATTACAGTATTACTTTATCGGATGGAAAAGCAGTAGGAATAATCTACTTGTCTAATGTTATGATCAGCAGATGTCCATTCATTAGTAGCGTAGGCTATGGAGTAGACTTCCTGCTGTTGATTTCATGTCTCCAAAGGAGATGTTTATGCATTTGTGCTCAAGATGTGGACGTAGGAGATAAAGCAAATTGGTTCAAGCAATCTGTATATCTATGTTCATGATTGAAATATAGGCATAAATGCTTGCAATTAAAATCTTCAAACCTTTTCAAACATTTCATACAGTATTCCATCAAGTTCAAGCATTTTATAAACCTCGCATTTTCCAAATGATCAAAGGATGATTTGGTCCCAGGCACACCTTTGATCTAACTAACTAGTGCATTTGTCCATTTCTCAGTCAATCTGCTTCAGATCATCACTTTTTACCAACGTATTACTTATCAAATAAAAATTTTCTTTGAATCATCCATTCCTGAAGTTTCAAATTTTACCAACATGTAATTAACTTGGAACAAGGTCAAAAGGCTTTAATATTCAAAAGATCAATATATTTTAGGATCAAAATAAAATTATAAAACTATGGAAAGAACAAGATGGATCACTATATCTATCTCTATCCTTTTGTATCTTTCAGATTCCATGGTCCAATCCATCAGCTTATTATCATCTCATTGTAGCAATCGGAAGATGTAACCAAATTTAACCATGCATCCTTATCCCAAGTGCAGTAGCAGAATGACCGAGCAAATAGAAATCACCTTAAGACACTGATTCCTGGAGTTTCAAATGTAGACCCGTATCTCATTGATTTAATTAAGACGAGACCAAAAAGTGTAACTCACTGAAACAGAGCACTATATTTGGGGTAAGCAGAAGTACACATAAGAAATCACCAATCATCGGAGTAAATATTCATGCTTGCGTTATTGATTTCTCAAATTACTGTGATACAATAATGAAAGATTGAAACAAGACATATATATTTAACAAAAATTTGCCATATCACTTTATATTAGGGGATCGTCATGTAACTCCTCAACTTATCATCATACTTACAATTTAGACATTAATAAGAAAAAATTATTTGCATTCTCCGTAAGGACATTAATCAACAGAACTCAATTACGACTAAGAGATCAGATCAAAATCGAATCAACTGGGCATCTGGTATCGGCACAGGGCACAAGTGACTGGTCTCCAACCAGTTAACGATGCAATCATCATGATAAACATGTCCACAAGGCATCGAAGCAGCCTTGTCATCATCGGAGAACTCATCGAAACGGATCATACACTCATTCTTTGAACTTAAACCATCGAGTAATCTCCTCTTCTTGAAGGGTAGGCGACCTTCATCACCCCATTTAAACCGTTTCAATGCTTGAATAGATGAATTACTAGCAGGCTTGAAATTCAATGTACTCAGTGACTCATTAATGGCCTAACCAACTTCATCATCAATCAGCTCTTGATCAACCTCATCATCGGTTACCATCTGATCAAACTCATCATCAGTCAACAGCTGATCAACTTCATCATCTGTCAACTCCTGATCAATCTCATCATCAGTCAACTACGGATCAATATCATCATCGGTGATCACCTCCTGATCAATCTCACTACCGGTAACCTCTTGATCAACCTCATTATCAGTCTCCTTGACAACCACTTCCAGTATCAATTTATTATTTTACGTTCAAGATTTACGGGGTCACTATCAATTTCCTGCGCGAAAGACAAGATATCAGGAACAATGACAGTTTGAATGAACTGTAGAGATGCACCCGTGATTGCAAACATGGAAAGTACCATGTTTGGACCGTACTCTTCAGATAAAAGCATGCCACGTCGATACATGAGGGATTGATTAAAAGTTTCTAAGGTTGTTTCTAAGTTAAGAGATGAAACATAACGAAACCTTAATTCTAGGTTGAAAAGATCACATGGGATATAAGAACAATGTTGTTCTAAACGATTATCAATTTCTTGGCCAATCTCGATGGTGTCAATGGAAGCCATGGCAACGTGTTGGAATTACTTCTCTGGGTTTCGGTTGTGTTTTGATCAGAATCGGGTAAACGACTATTATTCTTGATGAAATTTCGAGGGTTTTATAAGGATTTTGGTATGATGAAAATCACCGATTCTACTCTTATAAGCATGTTTGTACCAAAAATGAAAATATAACTTATGTCAATGTAGGTTCCTTTTATTTAACCCCTTTTCTGGTTACTTCCTTTCCTCCTAATAGAAGTTTAGGATTATATATGTGATATAGGTGTATGATTTCTACATCATAATGCAATACAATATGTTTTGAATTCTTTATGGGTTTTGTCGTTTTATCATATTGGAGTTTGATGAGTTGGCAAGTGAAAAAACAGGTTCTTATTAGAGTTGAAGTTGGAGCGCTTTTAAGGATTCTGATGAGGTTTGGAAAGCCAGAAATCCCCCACTCCTATATGCTGATTGTAACAAATTAAGATGTAAAAAACTGATCCTTTTTATTTATTAAGCCGTTTCTCTTTGCGTTCTGGGGTCACCTTCCTTCCTTTATTTACCCAAACTGAGTCGAAGGTTGCAATAATGTAATTCTCACCAAGGAGTATTCCACTCAGTATAGGGTGCGAAAATTTGCTGTATTGCATGTTTCAACAACAATTATTACTCAATGTCACTCATATATAGTTTTTATTATTAATAATTAATGTTATGATTCAATATAATTATTCAAAATTTATACACTAATCTATAAAATATAAATAAATAAAACAATCCTACGGTTTTATGTTTAATTTCGATTTTTAATTCAATAAATCAATTAGATTACTTATAAGTAAATCGAACCGTTTAATATTTTATTTTTTTAATGTAAAAAATCATAAATCATTTTTTCCCCTATGCCTCATGTACGAACATTGTAAAAAAAAAAGTTGAAATTTGTCTGTAAATGAAAACAAGTATTTTTGATTAAGTTCAAGGGTTTATGAGGATTTTGATATGAAGAAATCACCGACTCTACTATTATAAGTTAGATTACAATAAAGATAAAATAATAACTTGATGTTCAAGTCAGTTCCTTTTTATTTAACACATTTTCTTCGTTATTTCTTTTCCATTCTTCTTTGTAACTCTTTATCTATTAGAATTTAGACTTATATTTATCACAGGTTTTAGTAATTTACTCCATTATGTTACATTAAATAGATATGACAAAATTGCTTATGATACAATACAATACAACCCATCATAATTTATATCAATATGATCATGCTATAGCAATGGATCATGCCGAGAACTACTCTTATCATACTATCAAGTATGATCATGATTTTTTGAATTATGAACTAGCACAACATGATTCATGATGGATGCCGACTTATATGTGATAAAAAATTAGTTTTTTTATCAAACCTTTTTAGTTTTAATCTTCATTATCTTAAATTTTTTATTAGACTTGTCAAACTACATTCAAAACTTTTAAAAAGATTTTTTTTTTTTATATTTTGTCAATAATAATTAGTTCAAAATAAAAAAGAGTTGAAAAGTGAAAACATTTGATCAGAAGAGATTTTATTTTCAAATTGATTTCTTTGCCACATTTTAAATTTGGATTTATTTTCAAGGTGATGAAAATATTTATGCCAGTGAACAGATGAATGTAATTTGGGAACAGATGAATTCTAACAACACAAATTTTAACTTCAAAAGAGTGATGCAGTTCCAAACACAACTAATTCAACATAGTATATTAGTATGGCTTTTGAAAAGCAAGAAAACTTTGAATTCGTACTTTTTTTTCCTATTGCTTTTCAGTACCGAAAGCGAGAATAAAAGTACCAAGTTTTTTTTTCTTTGGCCCTTGAATACCTGGTATTGATGAATACCTTAATTCCAGGTTGAATATCCTTGCCTGTATGTCCGAATGACTTGCTGAAAAGATTGGTAGTATTTGATAGCTATGATCAACATTCTTGTGATACAGCGAACGACTTTTCTGAAAGCAGCTAACTTCAAATTTCCCATGTAGCGCGTTTAAGTTATGGTTTTTGTTACCAAATGCTTACAAGGAGTATGCAATATGTCATCTTCGATCTCTGCTTTTGCAAAATTAATTTCTTTTTCTATTTATCTGTAATATGGTTTCTCAAGACTTAAATATTGAAACCATGCTGGTGGCTATTATTTTACAGTGTTTCTCTGAACTATTGGTGTTTGATTAGCAGAAATGTATGATATCTATCAACCCTACTTGTCACTAATATTTCTGTACTACTTTTAATGCTAATCAATACAGGTCTTGAACAAGATCTGCGACTTGTTATTGGCCAGCAAGAACGTATGATTAAGGGGGCAAATGTCTGGAATGATAAGCTAGAAGTGAGGGTACATTGCTTGGAGAGATACCGTTAAACGAGGAGCTAAACAATTACCCTTCAGCAAACCTATGTAAATTTTAACTCTAGCAACCGATTTGACATCCCTTCTCACATTATGTGGACCGACTTTGGCAGTCTCAAACATGCTAGTACCGTAATCAAAGAAATTTTAAGGTTTGCATTGGCACATTGAGGACAAGCAAGGAGATTCAGCGGATAACAACCAAGGTTGGCATTGGTACGAGTTGTTTGTCCACACACAAGCCCTTGTAAAATATAGAAACTGTACAGTGCTTTTATAGTTTTTATGTACAGTCCAAATCCAATCCCCCTTTTTTTTTTTTTCTCCTTTTATAACCCCAGACCAGAGAAATGATAAAAAAAATAATTTTTTTCTTTAGAACTTAGAAGCCAATGTTAATCTCTAGTCCTGCGGCAGCAAAGATCCTTGTACTATAATAACTGATGTTTAATGAAAATTTCCAAGATTTGCATTTGACTTTCTTGAATTCATCACCTTTTTACGCCCTCAAGGTTCAAAAAATGCACATCACTTTTTCATCAAGCAGTTGGCTCAAATCCATTTCTATTACCATAAAGATACCAGCTGAAAACACTGAAGATAACCTGATATTTCTAGCAGAATCCTTAACAAATTTCAACTCCAGAAACTGTTTATTTATTGATAAGAGTCAAAGCATATAATTCAAATTGCATTTTTGTTGAAATTGTCACTTCTAACAGTTATTGATAGAAATTAGAAAGGAATCCTTTTCTTATGTCTTGCTCTCAAAGCAACCATTAATTTATTGACCCATTTCAATTTTCAGTAACATTTTCTACCCTAGGAAATGTAAAGCGTCTCAAATGGCAGCAGATGATGAATTAATATTGGGAGGTGTAAAAGACAAATTCTTAGGGAAGAAAAGCTTGCAGTAGTTACAATGCTCCAGACTGAGATGCTCTTTTCCAGGCCATCTCCAAATGGGAACAAATAAAAGCTTTAACACTTTCTCGTACACAAATAGGAGCAGCGTTGGCATTGTAATTGGTACTTTCCAGATAAAAGCTGCATTGATAGAATTGTCTCCTTTTGATGCTCTTCTTCATCATCATCAGAAAGAAAACCTCTGCCTGAACCAGGGAAGAAAAGCTGCACCTTAGTGAGAACACCTTAGTTCTCTCGAGGACATTAATCAACAACATACTAAAAGAATTGACTCAATTACTGGAAGATCATATGAAATCGAATAAATTGGACATCTGGTATCGGCATAGTGGATACAATTGACTGGTCTTCAACCACTTAACGATGCAATCATCATGGTAAACATGTCCACAAGGCATCGGGGCAACCTTGTCACCATCAAAGAATTCATTGAAACATATCGTACATTCATTCTTTCAACTCAAACCTTCGAGTAATCTCTTCTTCTTGAAGGGTAGGCAACCTTCATCATCCAATTTAAAGAGCTTGAAGGTTGAAAAAGAAGGTGGTTTCTCCCGGGAATTTAGAGAATATTTGGTGGATGAGATCTGAGACTGGGTTTCTGAGAAAGCAAGGACCTAAAGAAGGAGGAGAGTCGAGAGACAGAAACAGACCAACCAACTAAATAAGAGATCTCCGGGGTACAGTTACCAAGCCAGCAAGAAGGCAAGGCATAGAGTCAATCAACATAGCCAGGAATTGGCTATAGAGCATTGAATTCTTCTTGCCCAAGAAAAAAACACGTTCTTACCTAAGGTGCCTGTTAATGGGAGCTTTGCCGGGTACTTTTCCTTCATCCCTTGCCTTGCTTTTTTGCTCGGCCACTCTATTTTCTTAAGTAAGGTTTCACTGCTAGCAGGCTTGAAATTCAATGTTGATAGCAGTTGAAGCAACCAAGTATGGCATTTCTATTGCTACAACTTGTTCTGATTTTTTTTTTTTTTTGGTGTCAGTTTATTAGAGTTTAGGTAGCATAATGTATATGTTGTGGTGATCCACAAAATTTGGCAAACAACTTATGTAGTAATTAAGAGTTGTCAACCAAACTTTTGTATTTTTGAAGGTTATAAATGATGAAATGCAGTCTATGCTTTACGTGAAGTTTTTACAGCAACTTGAGTTAGTTTCTTTATTTTCTTGTTAATTCTTCATACACTTCATATCCTTCAATTGGTATCAGAGCCTTTGTAAGGTCTTAAAGGGCTTGTAAGCTATTGATTTTTTGAGTAAAAACCATCAAAACTTCAAATGGCCTTAAGCAGCTGCTTCTTGCCTCCATCTCTTGTCTTCTCTTGTGAAAATTATTAGATATGGGCTATAAAAATGAAAACATATCTAGGTGCCTTTGATTTGTGGTATGTGGTCGAGAATGAGAAGGAACCACCTCACTTGCCAGTAAATCCAACTATAAACCAAATAAAGAATTACAATGAAAAAAAATAAAGAGGTACAAGGCTAAAAGTTGCATTGAATCATCAATTTATGATGATATTTTCATCAGAATTATGGCTTGTGAAACTATAAAATAAGCTCAAGATATGCTCAAGGAAGAATTCTAAGGCAGTGACAGGACAAGGCAGATGCAAGTGCTAAACCTTAGGAAAGAATATGAAGTTTTAAAGATAAAAGAGTTTGAAAGCCTAAAGGAGTACAATCACAAACTTATGAAGATTATAAACAAGATTAAACTACTTGGTGAGGAGCTATTAGATAAAAGAATTTTGGAGAAGGTTCTTGTCAGCCTACCAAAGAGGTTTAAGTAAAAAATTTCATGATTTGAAGACTACAAGGACCTGACCAAGATAACTCCAATAGAGTTATTTAACGCTTTGCAAGGTTAAGAACAAAGAACGGTTATCAAACAAAAAGATTCAACAGGAGGTGCTTTTGCAACCAAGGAAAAAGGCAAGATGTAAGCCAAAGGCAAAGGTAAAAAATAAGGAGATCGAAAAAAAAAAGTTCTGGAAACATCGAAGAAAAATAAAAATTTCTACTTTGCTCTCACTATAAAAAAAACCACTAATTTGGAGAAATCTTACTGGTATAGAACTAACATACAATGTAGGTGCTGTAAGCAACTTGATTACATAAAGAAGGTGTGCAAAACAAAAAACCAACAACAATAAGATCAATAAACCAAAGTTGTTGACAACTAACAACAACAAAAAGAGCAAGTTTTTGTTGCAACTTGCTATACAACTAGAGCCTTTTTATGTGCATGGCTCATTGATAATGGATGCACATACCATATGGCATCTAATATCAACATATTCAAGGAGCTAGACAAGACTTGCACCTCTAAAGTCATAATAGGTAACGGTGATTTCATAGAAGTTAAAGGAAAATCAATAGTGGCTGTTGAGACACCAACAAGCACCAAACTCATTTAAAATGTGCTATATATGCCTAAAATATATTAAAACCTATTAAGTGTAGGATGGTTGCTAGGAAAGAACTACTCTTTAGTTTTAAAAAACAAGACACATAATCCTGATCCCCTTTGCCATGAACTCTATACTATTAACATGAAAGGAAAATTTTTTTTCTTTAGTTTGGCATGCAGCAAACTCCTCTACATATGTTAGTTCACATGATAAATCTATTTTATGGCATAAAAGGATGGGACATTTTAACTACAATTCATTAAATTACATGCATAAAAATGATCTTGTATTAAATATGCCTACTATTGAAGTTTGTATTGGAGTGTGTGAAGTATGTCTGCTAGAAAAAACAAAGTAAGCTGTTATTCACAATAAAAAAGCATGGAAGGCAATTGAAAAAGTACAACTTGTTCATACTGATGTTTATGATCCTATGAGAACCTTGTCCTTGAATGGCAGTAGATATTTCATTACTTTTATAGATGATTTTACCAAAATGTGTTGGATTTACTTTATGAAACAAGAGTTTGAAGTTGCAGTTATGTTTTGGAAGTCTAAGGCTTGGATTGAAAATCATAGTGGCTGCAAAATCAAGATCATAAGATCAAACAATGGTACGAGTACACATTTGACAGATTTAATGAGTTTTGTGAAGCTGTAGGTGTAGACACCTCATTTTGTTTGGAGGTTTTTCGAAATTCATTAGGTTTCAAATTTTAATTTTGATTATGCAATTGGGCCTTAATTGAAAAAGTGAATTTTGGGTCTAAAGATTAAGCCCTAAATTATATTTATATTTTAATTTTTTTAGTTTAATTTTTGCTTTAATTTTTATTTTTTTAGTCAAAAGAATTAAAGTCAATTGATAAAAAATAAAAAAGGGTAAAAATAAAAAAAATGTGAGATTTTGCATGAAAATTTTGGATTCAATTCAACTATTGGATTCTATCTCAGATTTTAACTTTAATGGTTGAATAATTTTGAAAAAACTTGGGGCTCAATCTATTGAAAAATGAAAGATTGCACAAAGAATAAAATTTGAAGAGAAATTCTAGATTCGATTGAATAATTTTTTTTCAAATCGAAAGAGATTCAATCCTTATATAAAGACCTTGAATCTAAAAAAAGGGCTTGACAGTAATTCACTTCATGATAAAATAGACGTCATTGAAAAGAGAGAAAATTTGGATAAAATTTTGAATTAACAAGGAAGAAGCTATCAAGCAAAAAATTTGCAAAAAGATTTAATTGGAATTTTTGGAAGGAAGGCTAAGATTTATAATAGGAAACATCAGTTTTTGAAAGGTTAAAAATTCTTAGAACCCGTGATCCATTGATGTAATGTTTGCTTTAATTTTTGTTTTTTTGTGATTTTTGTATAACTTTTATAATATTTAATTACTTCTATTTTTATATTTGTTACATGATATTTATTTTTTGCATGAATTTGCATGACTAATATTATATTTGCATGATTTATATATTATTATTTGCATGATTATATATTTAATTATATGTTTGTTTGCTTGATTTATATATATATTTTTTGCATGATTATATATTAAATTGCATGTTTATTATATGTTTATATATTTAATTTCATGTCTATTTGCATGATTATTAATTTATTTATTGGTGTGATTGTATGATTATTAATATATTTATTTGCGTGGTTATATATTTATATGATTATTATTGCATTATTTTATATTTATTGCATGATATGATATTATATGTTATTGCATGATTAATATTATATTTGAATGATATTTAATTGCATGTTTTTATATTTATTGTGTGCATAATTGCATGACTATGTTTAATTGCATAATTACTAATATATTTGTATGATTATATTCGATTTCATGATTATATATTTGCATGAATGATTATTAATATATTTGCATGGTAATTTATATTATTGAATGATAATATATTTGCATGATATTATATATTTACATGATTGTTATTATTGCATAATAATTAATATATTAGCATGACATCCATGCGTGAATATTTTAGCAGATCTAGGTATGATATTATTACATGATATTTAGTATAATTTATAATATATTTGTATAGATACCCATATGTGTTAAGGGTTAATAGGATTATTTTTAGTGTTATTTTTATTATTATATAGCAATATATTATAGTATTATTTTTATTTTTTTTTCTTTTTTTTTCTTAACTGTCGGGGATTAAGGAAATGGATTTGGATTGAATTCTTTTGGTCAATGGAACCAAATCAAAGGCCTTCAATTTCACCAAAATCTAGCCAAGTATCATGCTCGGACAGAATCAATCCAAGTTTAAATCTTGACATTGGATTATGTTCAATTCCTAAGACTGTTTATAAATTGAACTGAGCATTACAATGAACAACAAAGAGAAAAGGAATGAATTTGGGGGAAATGGTTGATTTTTTGGAGAATTGGTGTTTTGAAAAATTTTTAGACAGTAAAGGTTTCTAGGACTTTGATTGTGAGAATTCTATGTTCGTTGAAAATCTCTATGTTAGATTTAGGTTTTTGGAGGTTGGATTAAGGTTTTGGAGGACTCAGGGAATAATTTGAGCAAAATTGGGGAAAATCTAGAATTTTTTTAAAATATTTGGATTTTTTCTAGAAAATATGAATTTTTCGATGAATGTTTGAAGTTTCTGATGATTTGTTCAATGATTGGTTGAATTTTTCAACCATATTCTAGCCAGTTTTCTAGAAATTGGTATGTTTTTCAGCTTCTGGTTAAATTTTCCAATGACATTCCCAGAAACCGATAGGATTTTTAATTTTTGATTGAATTTATCTGTAGGTTTCTTGGAAAATTCTAGAGAGAAGTCATAGTTTCCTGGTTTAGAGAGAAAAGAAGTAAAGGGGATTCTAAAGCAAAAACATTGAGGTTGGCTTTTATACAAGGCCAAGACGATGTCGATTTAGGCAGCTTAAGATCCACGCTCTGACCCAACAACCTGCGTGTTGATCTGCGCTCTGACCCAACCCGATCGCAAGGTTTCTTTTTTTCATTTTATTTTTATTTTTATTTTTTGATTTTAATTTTTAGCTCATTTTATTTTTAGTTTTTTTATGGTTTTATTTTTAAGAAATTTTATAAAAATTATTTCTGAAAATAAATAGGTTTTAAGAAAAATAATTATATATAAAAAAAAACCTTTTCAAATAAGTAAAAAAAAAAACAAAAAAAAACTTTTCAAATAAGTTTTCAAAATAATAATAAAAAAGATCTTTTTAAGTTTTCAAAAAACATTTTCAAAAAAAAAAATTTTGAAATAAAAATTCCTACAAAATAAATTCATAAATTCTACCAAACTATTGGGGAATTTTCATGGATTTAATTTTTAAAATGAAATCTACCAAACTATTGAAAATTTTCATGAATCAATTTTTATAAAAATAAAAAAATAATTCTTTTGTCCTTTAAACTATTGAAAGATTGTTTCAAAGTGAGTTATACCAAACTATTGGGAGACTTTACTAATTTTTTTAAATAAAAATACATTAACAAATCCAATAACGGAGCCTCTTCAGAGTGAGACACTAGTCTCCACGAATACTCTTGAAGTGAGAAAATTATCTTAAATTGCTACTAAACTATTGAGACAATTTTAAGATATATTTTCAACATTAAATTATATGGTATATCACAAATATAATTAAGGCTTGGATAATCTAAAATCTAACTGATACCATTTGTTGGATAAGGGCTGTGGGGGTGCTATAACCTTCTCCATGCGTAACCGTACTCTCAAACTTAAACTCTAATTTCGTATATCAAAATATACTATTTAAATATGCCTAAGTCAATCTTGGGACTCCTCTTTAGAGATGACAGATTCAATCAAGTAGCTAATCACACCTAAACAAAAAGATTGGTGGTGACTACTCTAATCCATGTCTAGCGGTAGGTCCACAGATCTATACGTTATACAATTTGGCAACTCTATTGGGGACATCAAGAGTCAAACCAATAAATGATTTCTTATTATCTAAGCCTTGCTTAATAAACTTAAGATTATTTTATGTCTTTCCTATTTCTTTCTTTTCATTGTCTATATTTGATTTATTATTTATTTATTTTCACTTCTTCTCATTGTTTATATTTGTTTAATTATTTATTATATATATATGTCATTTATTTAACTAAGCATAACATAAAGCTCTCCACTTGAGCTCTACCCTTAGGAAGGAGTAAAGTACCTATGTCTTTGTGAGATTTTATGTCTCTGTATGGGCTTACGAAACACTCCAACTCAAATTGGACCCTTTCTGCTTATAGCCTATGATGGGCGAGGATCGAGGTGTTTTACTAATCTGTGATAGATTATGATGTAAGGAACAATTTGAAAACATTTAAAAGGTTGTCCAAACCACATATAGTTAACTCTAAGAGCCTAACTATAGAGCCATGTATTTTCACCCTTTGTAGTTAACCCAAATCTAAGGTCATGTTGTTATTTTACTTACTTTGTAGTGTTTATTCTTTATTTTATTCATAAACATACATGCATATTACATATTATGCTTACTAACTTTTCGTTTTATTGTGTATGCATGCATTCATGCATCATTGCATTCATTATCATGCATAATTTGATAGATCCATAAACATCATTCTAAATTTGCACCATAATTGTGAAAAATCAAGGTTTAAGGATAGCTCAACATCAATATTACACTCAGGCTAAAGCCAAAAAAATGGAGCAAGATAATGTAGACTGGCTTGAAAGAATAGAAAATGCTTAGGAGATACTTAATGGAAAGTTGAACAAAATCTTAGAAGCTCTGAAAAAAGGAAATAGAAGAAAGGCAACAAAAGAAGGCATTTCACATGAAAATACTAAGCCATTGTATCTTCCAAGTTTTGCTCTACATTAGACTCGAGACACTCCAAGTTTTCATCAATAACAGACCACGTTCTCAAATTTTAATCAAGAGAATGTTCAGAGCTATACCAATTCTATCTTCACTGAAAAAATAGATGAGCCAATCCAAATCCCCAAAAAAGATGAGGTAAAAAAAAAGTGAAGTTACAAATGACTGTATCCTTGAAAGATTCAAAAGACTAATCAAGCTATGAGTATGATTGAGGAAAGATTGCAGGCTACAAAAGACATTGATTTCTATGGATCCATGGATGATGCCAACCTTTGTCTAGTTTTAGATGTTGTGATTCTTTCAAAATTTAAGGTACCAAAATTTAAACAATATAACGATACCAAGTGCCTCATTGCACACATCACAATGTATTATCGTAAGATGGCAACACATACTAGTAATAAGAAATTGCTAATGCATATATTCAAGGATAGCTTAACAGAGTCTACTATAAGGTGATATGTCCAATTGGATAGGACTCGCATTAAGTCATGGAAGGATTTGACTCGATCCTTTATTAACCAGTACCGTCACATTATAGACATAGCTCTTGATTGCCTTTTGTTACAAGGCATGAAAAAAAAGTATCTGAGTCTTTTAAGGAATATGTCCAAATATGGTGGGATGTCATCACTTAAGTGCAACCTCCTCTAACAAAGAAAAAAATGATAGTGCTATTTGTGAACACTATAAAGTCGTCATACTATGAAAAGATGGTAGGAAATGCAACTAAGAACTTTACTGATATGGTGATCTTAAGGGAGACTATAAAAAATGCCATCAAAAATGGTAAAATTAAGAAAGAAAAGACCAACAGTACCAGAGAAGGTGGGATGTCTAAGAGAAAAGAGGATGAAGCCTAAGTGGTGAGTTTTAAAGAATAGCAATCCAGAAATTATGCTCCATATCCACTATATGTTCATCCTGCTTACTATCTAGTAGCCAATAATGTTGCACAAGTTTCTTACTAGCCTTATCTTCTAACCGTGAACAATATTGCTCTAAGTTCTTCTCAATTAGCTTTTCAAGCACTTGCATATGGGCCTAATATTGTTACTATACCATTTCTAAGGCTTAACAATCAAGTGAATGGTTGAAGAAGATCTAGAGGCAATCAAGAAAGGGCTCGCATTGATCCTATTCCCATAACCTATACTAAGCTATTTCCAAAATTGGTCAAGAATGACCTAATATTGTCATAACGTTTAGATCCAGAGATCTATTGCTAGACATTGACTTGAAGAATCACCACCAATTTTTTTTGTTTAGGTGTGATTGACCACTTAAAGAATCTATCCTTTCAAGGAACACCTAAGTTTGACTAAGGGTCCCTACAAGAATAAATTTGGGTCTATTAACTAGAACATGGTTCGGGAGTTCAATTACAAGTGAGGAAGGTTATAGCACCCTCACAATGCCCATCGAAAGATAGTACCAGCTCAATTTCATGTTATCCAATAAGTCTTAAACATTTTACCAAGTAATTAATTATTGAAAATTATTCTTAATTAACTCTAATACTTTTGGTAAAAAATGAATAAAAACTCCCTTACCTCAAGAGTATGCAAGGAAACTATTGTTTCTCTTGCATAGGCTCCATCATCGAATTATTTAACATAAAAAAAAATTCAAGAAAAAAAACAAAATGAGAAATGAATGATGATTGACTTTCAATATAGATCTTTTTTTTTTTTTGCTTTATAAGAAAAAAAACTCATGCTTTTATACAAGAAAAATTGATACTTTCAACTTTTCCTTAAAATATTTTTTTCTTTTTTTAAATTTTATTTTCAAAGAAAATTGATACTTTTAACTTTTCCTTAAAAATATTTTTCTTGAAAATTTTATTTTATATTTTATTTTATTCTTTTTTTTAAATTTATTAATGCAAAAATTACTCTTAAAAAAATAAACAAACACATAAATAAAAATACAAAAAATACAATAAAAACAATAAATAAATAAATAAATAAAATACCAAAATAAAAATAAAAACAGCTCGGTTGGAGGAAAATTAGCTCTGCTCAGCAACAAGATTTATGAAACGAGTTGAAGCGGGTTGCGATACGGGTTGAGTCGTTCCAGGTGAAAACACGCGGATCCTAGACTCTTTTAAATGTCAAAATGATGTTGTTTTGAGGAGAGTATAAAAGCCTGGGTTTCAGCCTATTTTTGCCAAAATTCCTCTGTTCTTTCTCTCTCAACTTTTTTTTTCTTTCTCTCTCTTATCCCCTCAAGAACACCGATTGAAATTTAACTGAATTCTGAAAATTTTTATCGAAATTTGGGTTATTCACCGAAAGTTCACCAAAAAGTTTGTCAGTTTCTGGAAAGTAGCTATCGAAAACTGGAAAGCTAACTGAAATCTGTGAAGTCTACCAAAAAACTCAATTGACGCCAAAAAACTCACCGAAAGATTCAACTAGCGTCGAAAATTTCATTGGGATCTAAAAATTTTCTAAAAAATTTTTAAAAAAAAACTGTAAAAAATTTGAAAAAAAAATCTTAAAAATTCTAAGATTCTTGTAGCCATTCTAAACACTTTTTACCCACTTCTACTTTCTATTTTCTCTATTTTTTCTTTGTTTGTCTCCCTTGTATCCACTGTGTTGTGTCTAAGGCTGTATTTATAGAACCATAAGAGTTTCTGATTAATTAGAAATCCTCATTCGATTGGGTTTCTACATTATCAGAAAATCTAAGAATTATCCTAGGGAGATTGAAACCAATTGTAATTCTGCTAGTGCCTATGCACAGCAGGATTTGCAAATTTTTCTTTTTCCTTTTTTTTTTTAAAAAAAATTAAAATCCTATTATCTTAAAATAATAATAAAATAAAAAAAATCAAAATAAAAACAAGAATAAAATAAAATAATAAAATAAAATAACCAACAGTTGGGCCTATATACTTAGACCCTATTGAGCAGGCTCCAATGGGCTTAGGCTTAAACCCTGTTGGATCAAGCCTAATGGGCTTAGGCTCAGATCAATTAGGGTGTTTACAACTACCCCTCTTTACACATTTTTTGTGAAACAAGAATTGTGCAAAGACGTAGACACCTAATCAAGACTTAACTTAACATTTTTTTGTTTTTATTTTATTTTTTTTAAGAACAAGCTCTTCTAAACAGAGGTTCAATGACTTTGAGAAAAATAAACAAGGCTCCTCTAAATAGAGGCTTAACAAGTTTGAAAAAATAAACAAGACTTTTCTAAACAGAGGCTCAACAACTTTGAAACAATAAACAAGGCTCATATAATCAAAGGTTCAACAACTTCGAAAAAATAAACAAGGCTCCTCTAAACAGAAGTTCAACAACTTAAAAAAAATAAACAAGGCTCCTTTAATCAGATGCTCAACAACTTTGAAAAAATAAACAAAGCTCATCTAATCAGAGACTTAACGACTTTGAAAAAATAAACAAAAAATAAATTACTCTTTGACAACTATGTCCAGAAGAGTCTTTGATCAAATCTGATAAAATTTGTAATGAAAACTCAAAGATTCACAATTTGAGTTTGAAAGTCAAAGGTTTAGATTCGCAAGAACCTTTCAACTTCGCAAGAATTCACTGAAATTTAATTCTCCAAGTTTTAGCTTCACAAGAATTTGATTCGCAAGATCTCAAGATTCGCATTTGTAAATTGTAAGACTTATATACATTATTTAAAGATTCTCATTTGAACTTTGGAGATTCACACCCAAATGTTTAAAGCTTCTTATTTGAATTCAAAGATTCACATTTGATAAATTTGGGATTCACATCCAAAAAGTTTAAAGCTTTTTGTTTGAATTTTAGAGATTCACACCCAGAAGTTCAAAACTTTCCATTCTAGTCCAAAGATTCACATTCGATGAATTTTAGGCTTCACATATTAAAGATTCTCATTTGAAACTCAAAAATTTTCATTTGAAAATGTCTTAAAGATTCCCATTTAAAACTCAAAGATTCTCATTTGAAAACATCTTAAAGATTATTTTTTAAAAACGTCTTAAAGATTCTCATTTAAAACTCGAAGATTCTCATTCGAAAATGTCTTAAAGATTCTCATTTAAGACTCAAAGATTCTCATTTGAAACTAAAAAATTCTCATTTAAAAATGTCTTAAAGATTATCATTTAAGACTCAAAGATTCTTATTTGAAACTTAAAAATTTTCATTTGAAAATGTCTTATAGATTCTCATGTAAGACTCAAGAATTCTCATTTAAAACTCAAAGATTCTCATTTAAAGATTTCTTAAAGATTTTCATTTTTAAAAAAATCATGATTCTTATCAAAAGATTTACAATTTCTTCTTTAGGTGACTCAAAATTTTATATGTCATGATCAAGGATGCAAGTACAATAATCTGGATTCACATAATAATGTAGATGCCATATCCTAAATCATAATTTCCATATTTACTAGTTAATGCATGTCTAAACAAAACTTTAAATATTCACCGAATCATGTACATGTACTATTCAAATGACAAAGCAAACATAATGTATGTAATGCAGATAAATGTCATGAAATTTTAATTATTTGTGGTAATATGATTCTCAACACCCCACCATTTCACGTTTTCTCCTTGTTTAGCTTCTCAACATTTTGGAACAAGTTTCATCAACTAATCCACATTATTTTCATCACCTGATCCCAATTCGTCGACCTCCAAGCACTAGCAATTCCAGAATAAATTCTGTTAAGTGATCCACATTAAGATCGTCACTGGATCACCATTTACAGACTTCTTAGCACTGGCCATTCCAAAATGAATTTTGTCCATTGATCCTCATCATTTAATCATAATACACAGGTTATGTCAATCAATCTATCACACTATTCATCTTTTGGTCACATCATCTTTTTAGATCATATTGAGCAATCCATCACCATGTTTATCATTTGGCCATCTCATGTGTCATTCTTTCAAGTTTTTGCCATCTCTTCATCATTTTTGCCTTCGATCACTTTGGATTTCTTTTCAAAGGAATGAAAGATCCTTTTAAGCACATATTCATTCATTCATTATCATTTCAATTCTTGACAAACACAACGCAATCATACATTTTCCCAATTCATTCTAGGGATGTGAGAATAAAAGAGCATAAGGTGCATTGGAAGAAAAGTAATCAATGAAGAGTGAGTTTTGGTATAAAAGCAAATGGAGAAAAAAAACAAGTTGGATGTATGTCATTAGGACAAAAGGTCAAAATGACGTCGTTTTGAGGAGAGTATAAAAGCTTGAGTTTTAGCTTATTTTTCCCAGAATTCTTTTGCTCCATCTCTCTTTACTTCCCTTCTGTTTCTTTCTTTATCCTTTCAAGAACACCGGTTGAAATTTAACCAAATTTTGAAAATTCTTACCAGAATCTAGGTTGATCACCAGAAGTTCACCGAAACATTCATCGATTTCTGAAAAGTAGCTGTCAAAAATTGAAAAATTGATCCAAATTTGAGAAATTTGTCAAAAAACTCAACCGACACTAAAAAACTCACCGAGAAATTCAACCGACGTAAAATAATTTCATCGAAATCTAAAAATTTTTTAAAAAATTTTCAAAAAAAAAATATCAAAAATTCAAAAAAAAATCTTAAAAATTTTAGGATTACTGTAGCCCTTTTAAACACTTTTTACCAATTTCTGCCTTTTGTTTCCTCTATTTTTTTGTGTTTTTCTCCCTCGTATCCCCTGTGTTGTGTCTAAGGCTGTATTTATAGAACTAGAAGAGTTTTTGATCAATTAGGAATCCCCCTTCAATTGGATTTCCACATTATCAGAAAATCTAGGAATTATCCTAGGGAGATTGAAACTAATTGTAATTTTGCTAGTGTCTATGCACGACAGAATTTGTAAATTTTTTTTTTTTTAAATTAAAATCCTATTATCTTAAAATAATAAAAAAATAAAAATAAAAACAATAAAATAAAATAACCAACAGTTGGGCCTATCTACTTGGGCCCTATTGGATCAGGCCCAATGGGCTTAGGTTGAAACCCTATTGGATCAAGCCCAATGGGCTTGGAGCCGAACTAATTAGGGCATCTACAAGTATCTTCAGTCTTTTTGGAATCATTAAAGCCACCTTACCCCAAATAGTATATTGTTAATGCCACATGTGATTATTATAATGGGAATATGGGTCATTCCATAAAAACTTACTCTGCTTTCAAGCATAAGGTGCAAAGTTTGATTCGAGCAGGCTTGATAAGCTTCAATGAATCAAAAGAGCTGAATATCCATGAAGACTTTTTACCCAATCATCTAGGGGCATATTTTGGGAAGGCTGATTGAAATTGATTATCATCTTAGGATTTTTTAAGAATATAGATCTATTTTATGTGCATGAATTTCATTTCATTTTCTATCATTTTAATAAAAGTGACATAGATGATGTATTTTCATGACATTTCTCTTTCATGTGAATCACCATTATTCACTTTTACCATTTCATATCTTTTCCCATATCCATTCTTTAATTTCAAATAATGAATGTTTAGACAATCAAAATGATAATTCAAGATTCGATTTTGAAAACATCATTCATGATGATTTGATTGATAGATGAAGATTATTGATTCATTGGAACTACTAAATAAATAAAAGATAAATCTAGTAAAGAATTTTGAAAGTAATGTGACAAATGATCTTTGTGATTGTTCACTCATAAGCTTGCTTTTAGTCAATGAATGTTCTTCATTGAGAGTATTCATGTTCGAAATAAGAAATGGCCATCTTTCTTCTATCTTTCAAAAAATAAAATTATTCCTTGTTACTCCATTTAAGCTTGTTGAAAATTTCTTTTGAGAAACCCTAACGAAGGATCACCCCTACACTGAAGGGCAAAGTTTGAGAGATTTATTCGTTTTTAAGGGCAAAGCCTTTTTGTGCTCAAGTTTTTTGACAAATGAAAAGAAAATGAAGAAAAAATTAATGGCGGCAAAATGCCAACATCCACAAAAAAAAAAGAAAAGAAAAAGAAAAAAAATTTTGATGGGTTAAAATGCCAAAGTGTTTCCCTAAAAAAGAAAAAAAAATAATTGATGGGGCAAAACACCAATGTGCTTTACATGAAGAAATGATCATTGGTTTAATTACCCTTTAAAAACAATTTAGGCCTGTTTTATCTTTTTTTTGGTGACTTTTACCCTAGCCTACATTATGTCCCTTAAAAGTCCATTTTGATCAAATGTAAATACTTGATTTGAAAAATTATGAATTGAATTGGGACAAGTTTGCCATTGGATTATGTGAAGCTTTAATCAAAGTGTCAACAAAGGGGAAAAAAAAAAGAATGAGAAATGAGAAAAGGCATGCAAAAAAAAAAAAGAAGAAGAAAAAAAGCAAAAAGTAAAAAGCAAAAAAAAATATGCAAAAAAAAAAAAAACAAAAAAAGAAGCAAAAATGAATGAAAAGAGAAAAAAGAGGAAAAAGAAATACTTAAAGTAAAATCCCGAAATGGTGGTTTAAGTGAAGATGAAAACTTGAAAAAATAACCTCATGTGAAGGTCTTTAGAATGAGGATGATGATTAGCTCAAAGATTGAAAATATTAATGGAATGTATTTTTGAAGGATGATCCTAAGTTTGATATCAAAATTGTCTGAACAATTGTTATTTTGGATGTTAATATCTTATTTGAATAAACCATAACATTTTTTCTTTGTTCACCCTTGAGTTGTTCTTGACCCTACTTTTTGTTTTCTCAATAATAAAGACCTATTTCTCTTGTTCTTTGCTAAATATAAATTCTTTGAAGGAAATAAGAAAATGTATCATATCAGTTATTGATTTGAATAATGACAAATAAATGAATGACATTTTTCATAAAGAGTTTTCTATTCTTTTGAAAGAAACCAAAAATGAGATGAATGAAAAAGCATGAGAAAATGATTTATAATGGAGCAAACAAATGACTCGATGATGAATTCAGTCATAAATTGATTGACATGACCTATGAGCTATGACTAGATGATAGGAATGATATGGACTAGTTGACAAAATTTGTTTTGAGATGCTGTGAAGCTAAAAAAACTAGTGGAGTATTGAGAACCTTGCCATCACAATTGAAATTTCATGACATTTGCATTACATACATTGTTGCATTTGCATTCATAGCTTGGATAGGACTGCATATACATCATTACAATATTATCGTCACTCATTTGATCTTAGCTCAATCCGAATCATTTTTTACTCATGATTTCATTCTGGTCATTTATTTTTTACTTCGACTCGATCCTGGTCTATTAATTTTTAACTTGTGGTTTCATCTTGGTCACTCGATCTTAGCTCAATTCAGATCATTTTTTGACTCATGGTTTCATCTTGGTCATTCATTTTTAACTTTGACTTAGTCCTAATCGTCTTATTTTTTGACCCATGGTTCAATCCTGATCACTCATTTTGATCTTGGCTCAGTTCAGATCATTTTTTTAATCTTTGTGAAACTTGAAATCTTACAAATCTTTTTTTCTTGTGAATCTAAAAGTCCTTGTATCTTTATGAATCTAGAACCTTTATGAAACTTAATATCTTATGAATTTTTTTTGCAAATTTAAAAGTCCTTACGAATAGTGATGGCAACAGGTCGGGTCAGGGCGGGTTTTTGCTCGCCCCGAACCCGACCCGATTTTAAATATATAATACCCGAACCCGTACCCACTCGGTAATTTTTTTATTTTTAATACCCGAACCCGACCCGATATTGTATAAAATCAAATTTGACCCAACCCGACTCGAAATTAATAAAATATTATTTTAAATATAAATATAAAATTAGATATATATAAAAATATATAAAATTAAAAAATAATTAAAAATATATATTTTTTATATATATATCGGGTCGGGTAGGCAAACCCGACCCCAACCTGAACCCAAAAATTTTTTACCCTACTCGACCCTACCCGACCCGATACCCGATTTAAAAAAAAAATTTGACCCTAAGAGGTCGGGTCGGGTCGAAACCCGACGGGTTCGGGTGTTTTTTCCTTCCCTGCTTGCGAACCTTGCATTTTTGCAAATCTAGAACCTTTGTGAAACTTGAAATCTTACGAATCTTTCTTTCTTGCGAATTTGAAAATACTTGCAAACCTTGCACCTTTGCGAAACTTGAAATCTTACGAATCTTTCTTTCTTGAGAATTTGAAAATCCTTGCAAACCTTGCACCTTTGTGAAACTTGAAATCTTGTGAATCTTTCTTTCTTACGAATTTGAAAATATTTGTGAACCTTTCATCTTTGCTAATCTAGAACTTTTACGAAACTTGAAATCTTGTAAATCTTTCTTTCTTACAAATCTGAAAATCCTTACAAACTTTGCACCTTTACGAAACTTGAAATCTTATGAACTTTTCTTTCTTGTGAATCTGAAAATCCTTGTGAACCTTGCATTTTTGTGAAACTTGGAATCGTGTGAATTTTTCTTTCTTACAAATCTAAAAGTCCTTGCAAATCGTACATCTTTGTGAATTTAGAACCTTTATAAAACTTGAAATCTTGTGAATTTTTCTTTCTTTCTTGGGAATCTGAAAGTTCTTGCGAACTTGAAACCTTTACGAATCTAGAACCTTTGTGAAGTTTGAAATCTTGTAAATATTATATTCTTACAAATCTGAAAACCTTTGCAAAGCTTAAATCTATACGATTTTGTTAAATTAGAATGTTGGGATCTTTTTAACTTCTAAAACCTCACCAAAAAAATTTTTTTGTCCAAAATGTGAATATTTGGATTTAGAGCAAAATTCACTTTCTTGATCCACGGCATCATCCCGGCATTCATTTCAACCTCAACTCGGTCTGGTCACTTTTTTACTCATGGCATAGTCCTAGTCATCCGATCTTGGCCTAGGCCAGATCACTTTTTTAACCTGCGGTATCGTCACGATCATTTAGTTTTTACCTTGACTCAGTCCTGGTCACTTTATTTTTTACTCGTGGTTTCGTCCTGGTCACCTAATCTTAATTCAGTCCAAATCATTTCTTATGACTCATAACCTGATCTTGGCTCAGTCCAAATCATTTCTTATGATTTCATCCCAGTCATTTTTGCTCACTGATTTGACTCAAACAGAATGGATATTTAGGTCTTTGCATCATCCATGTCTAATAGAGATGTGCAAAGAGGGGTAGCTGTAGACACCCATATGTGTCTGAGGCCAATAGGATTATTTTTAAGGTTATTTTTATTATTATATAATAATATATTATAGTATCATTATTATTATTATTATATTATTATTATCTTTTTTTCTTAACTGCTAGGGATTAAGAAAATGGATTTGGATTGAATTCTTTTGCTCAATGGAACTGAATCAAAAGCTTTTAGTTTCACTAAAATCTAGCCAAGAACCATGCTCGAACAAAACCAATCCAAGTTTGAACCTCGGGATTGGATTTTGTTCGATTTTTAAGGCTGTCTATAAATTAAACTGAGCATTACAATGAACAATATAGAGAAAGGGAATGAATTTAGGGGAAATAACTGATTTTTTGGAGAATTAGTGTTTTAAAAAAATTTTGGACAGTAAGGGTTCTAAGACTTTGATTTTTGGGAATTTTGGGTTCGTTGGAAATCTCTGGGTGAGATTTAAGTTTTTGGAGGTTGGATTGATAATTTTTTCGGTGATCGATTGAATATTTTAGCCAGTATTTCAAAAGCCGATGGGTTTTCCAGTTTTTGATTGAATTTTTTGATGATGTTCTTAAAAATCGATGGGATTTTCAGTTTTAAGTTGAATTTACTGGTAAGTTTCTTGGAGAATTCTAGAGAGAAGTTAAAGCTTCTTGGTCTAGAGAGATAGAGAGCATAGGGATTTTAAAGCAAAAATACTGAGGCTGGCTTTTATATAGGGCCAAGAAGACGTCGTTTTAGGTAGCCTAAGATCCGCGCTCTAACCCGATGACTTGCGCTTTGACCCGCGCTTTAACTTGACTAGATCGAAAGGTTTACTTTTTTCATTTTATTTTTATTTTTTGATTTTATTTTTTAGCTCATTTTATTTTTAGTTTTTTAATGGTTTTATTTTTAAGAAATTTTGTAAAAATTATTTATGGAAATAAATAGGTTTAAAAAAAACAATTATATATAAAAAAACCTTTTCAAATAAGTAAAAAAAAATCTTTTCAAATAAGTTTTCAAAATAATAATAAAAAAGATCTTTTTAAGTTTTCAAAAAATCTTTTCAAAAAAATCTTTTTCAAATAAAAATCCCTACAAAATAAATTTATGAATTTTACCAAACTGGTGGGAAATTTTCATGGATTTAATTTTTAAAATGAAATCCACTAAACTATTAGGAAATTCTATGAATCAGTTTTCATAAAAATAAAAAATAAAAATAAAAATCAATAAAAAATAATTTTTTATCATCTAAACTATTAGAGGATTGTTTCAAAGTGCATCTTACCAAACTATTATAAGATTTTACTGATTTTTTAAAATAAAAATACATTAACAAATCTAACAACGGAGCCTTTTTAGAGTGGGGCACTAATTTCCATAAATACGCTTAGGTGATAGAATTATCTTAAATTGCTACTAAACTATTGAGATAATTTTAAGATATATTTTCAATATTAAATTATCTGGTAAATCAAAACTATAATCAAGGCTTGGATAATCTAAAATCTAGCTGGTACTATCCTTTGGATGAACACTGTGGGGGTGCTATAACCTTCCTCACGTGTAACCATTCTCTCAAACTTAAACTCTGATTTTATATATCAAAATCTACTATTTAAAGATAACTAAGTCAAGCTTGAGACTCCTCTTTAGATAGGACAGATTCAATAAGATGGCCAATCACACCTAAACAAAAAGATTGGTAGCGACTTTTCTAATCCATGTCTGGCGGTAAGTCAACGGATCTATACGTTATGACAATTTGCATGATATGATTTTATATTTTTTGTATGATAATTTTTACATGGTATGATTTAATATTTATTGCATGATTACCTGATATTTTGATACAATTTTTTTGTCACCATGTTTTGTAAATAAATAAAAGAATTAGATTGATTTTGATTTGCATGATAAAACCATATTTGATTATGACTTAGATAAGATAACACATAACTAACATCATACTAATTTTGAGTGTAAAAGGTGCTAATATATTTCCTGCACGTAACTGACTCCTAAACCTTAGTTTTGTTACTATAGACTAGAAGTTGTTCTTTTTAAGAACCATCAAATTAGGCTTAGGATAAACTTAAAAAGGATAGACTTATATAAGTGGCCAATCACACATAGCTAAAAAAGATTGGTGGTGACTCCATGATTTTTGTGTCTAATGAGTAGGTTTCCTAACCTAAACATTATGACAATTTGGCAACTCCATTAAGGATATTAGAGAGTCAAGCCCTTAGTTAGTTATGTGTTATCCTTAGCCTTGTTTGATGATTTTATTAAGTAATTATTTGTGATTTTCATAGTAATAAACTACTTGTTTTTGTTTTCTTTTTTTGCAGATTTTAGTTTCAGTGTGCATCAATTTATTTGATTATTTGGCATGTCTTTTTACACACACCACTCTTGCATTCATGTATAAGCTCTAAAACCAAGCTTTGTCCCTTATTAAGAGGGAGTAAGTACTTACACTCTTGTGAGGTGATAAAATTCATGTGTGCTAGCTAAAACTCTCACTCAAATTGAATCATTTTCGTTTAAGCCTATAATAGTGGGCGAAGATTGAGGTGTCCTACTAGTCTATAATAGACGATGATGTAGGGAACAATTTGGGAGCCTTTAGATTGTCAAGCCTTTGAACCTAGCATATACATAAACCTTAAGGATCCAAACCTAGGTTGGAGCTTTACCCTCCCTTTAATTAGAAAAAACCTAAATAGGATACATGATAGGATAGTTATTATTCTTCTAAATTTATCTTATATTTTTGCATACTAACTTTTATATTTTGTTATTCCTTGTATATATTATGTTATGTTAACTAAATTTTTTTCTCTACTTTATTATGCATGCACGCATCATTAGATTTATCATAAAAAGTGATTGCCATAAAATAATCTTAACAAAAAGAATCTTAATTACATCCATAAAAAACCTATCAAAGTTCCCTATGTGCCTGAAAATGAAGTCCGAAGAAGTTTAGCTTAAAGAAGATGATTGTTTGCTAACTAATTACGTAACTATTTTACCTACCAAAATCCATCTCAATCTCAAATGAAATGATCTTAACGATTTGGTTAGTATTTAGAACCAATGGAATGTCACTACCAAGGAGACTTTTTAAAAGAAATTTAGGAACCTTGCATTACTTTTTTCAATCCCTGTTGATGATTAACTTATTAGGGCCATGGTTCAATTTTGGAACCCTTCATATCACTGCTTTGTGATCAATGAGGTTTACATAGTGCCAAATATTGAAGAATATTCAACTCTCCTTTGCTTGGATGTCTTTAATCATGATAAGGTATATTGAAAAAATAAAAAGACTAGTTACCAAAAAAAGCTTGCTCAAATGATGGTTGTAGATGTCTAAACTATTGATAATTGTGTAAAAGGAAAATGTGAAAGTGTTAGTATTCCTTGATCCATTGTTCATGACTTTATATACAAATATTTTGATACTAAAAGAGGAACGGATTTGATGGCATTGGTTTTATATGGGATGATGGTATTTTCAAAAGTTATAGTAAGGGATTTTTTTTATCAACTCGGTTACCAAATCAACCCTATTTGCGTAATTGGCTAAGACTATTAGATCTATAAATCATCATTAAAATGGAAAGGCATTTTATTAGATGTGCTCAATTGTTAATTATTTGGATAAAAAGTCATATCGAAAATAACAATGATAAATTTTGCAAGCCATATTTCATTACAAGCATTCCCATCAAGAAATTCTGTGAAAATGAATGGCCTACACAGAAATCCAAGAAAACATGAATCTTATTTCTATACAAGCTCACTAGCCAATATGTGATATGGAAAGCTCTTTGGTTGCCTTATGGACCAGTGTTATATAGTTGTGAAGAAAACCTTAGGTTATTCTTTTAAGCCTTTGGGGTGCAATGAGTTATTCTTCCATTATGGTGCAAAGATAATATGACAATAAACAGTTTATCCTAGCCATGTCTAGACTTTAAAAAAAAAAAATAGAGTTATCATATGTTGAAACTGATACTTCCATAAAGATAGACAAAATTGTACAAGTTTGGAATTTATCTCAAAAGAAAGATAAGATGAGACGCTTAAATGAGGTTACCTTTGAATACTTTGTGTGGTACACTAGGCAAGGTAAAGACATTAAAATCCTTGAAGAAGCAATTCCAAATGGCCCAATGAAATCATCACCTCTTGATCCTTTATTAATAATGGAAACCACTAAAAAAAAGCTTTAAGTTGAAAAATATGAATTGAAGCTTAAAAACAAAAAGCTAAAAAGAGAGTTAGAGAGAAGAATGGACAAAAAGGTTTAAGCACTCAGACAAGAAAAAGATGAATGGAAGAATCTTTTTTCTGATCTTAACATCACATAGTCATCCACCAATCATGAGTTAGCCCAACTTTTGAAAAAAAATAGACAATTGCAAGAAAAGATGAAAGAAAAAGGTGAAGCACTAATTGAAGCATAAAAGCACATCCAAATGCTCAATGGGGTAGTGGTCAAAATTGAACCACAAATGGGTGTTGTGAATGAAGAATGTGAACAACCCAAGGAAACATATGTGAGAAAGCATAACCAATTAGAATGCTTGCTTGACCTAATCACTATAGCTACCTATAAAGCCAAAAACATGGTAGAAAAAGTTGAAGAATGAAAGATAAAGGTACCACCAGTGGGAACACATGGCCAAAGGCTACTAGCTTTCCTTAATGAAGTGCAAGGCTAATTTTGACAAATTAGGGATTTCTTTCCATAATAAACTTTAGACTTTTCATGGATGTAGTATTGGATTTGGTTAGAAATAACTTTCAATTCAACAAAGATTTTCTTTGTTAACAATTTTATGTGATAAATCATCCTTATTACATTCATGCATTCATACATAAATATCTCCCTAATGTGCATGATAATAGGTCATCCTAATTCTTAAAAATTATAAAAAATCAAGATTTACGGATAGCTCAATTTTCAAACAATCTGATGTGCTACAACACTAGATATCAAGCAAGTATCATAGAAGAGGAAAATACTCTTCACCTTTAAAAGCTAGAAAGTATAAAAAGAACTGAAGGTGTAGTTGGAAAATATGATTGAATTGTTGAAAAACATGAGCAATGGAAAGAAAGTGGTGGAAGAGGTGGTGATACAAAATGAGACTAATCCATTATATCTCCCTAGTTTTGGCCCATATTTAGCACATGCATCCCAAGCGCCAAATGCCATTCACTGCAAGTTATCCTTATGTGCAGACTAACATGCTAACAAATGTAACTCATGCTCTAATTTTTTCTGTTCTTGACATCAAGACATCTGATCCTACATAAGTTTTAAATCTTAAACATCTCAAAGAACAAGAAAAGCTTAAGATAAGCTCTGTTGAAACTAAAAAAAGCTCTAATTCTCAAAAGATAGATCTCATGAAAGAGAGGCTTAAAAGCCATTGAATGAATATACTTTTCTAGGTCAATAAATGCAATTGGATTATGCTTAATTCTTGATGTTGTGTTCCATTAAAGTTTAAAGTGCTTGAGTTTGAAAATATAATGAAACCAAATACTCTATTACATATGCTACATATGCTCATAACGAAAAGCTGTTCATTCATATTTTTCAAGGCAATCTTACTGGTTCATTGGTTTAGCTGTTAGATGGTATGTGCAACTAGATAGATCTTACATTTGTGGGTTGAGAGAACTTGCAAGATTTTTCATTGCATAACACAAACACATTATATAACTAGCACCAGATCGCATGTTTTTATAAAACATGCAAAAGAAGGATACTAAAAGTTTCAAAGAATATGCCCAGAGATAGAAGGATATTGCTACCTAAGTTTAATCACCACTCATGAAAAGGAGACCACAATCCTGTTTGTCTATACTCTCAAGGATCATTACTATGAAATGATGATTAGAAATGTAACTAAAAATTTTAATGATATGATAATTTTTAGAGAGATAATTGAAAATACCATCAAGAATGGAAAGCTTAAAGGTAAAGAAAGGGGCTATGCTAAAAAAAGAATGACGAAGATGTTTAAGTTGTAATTTATGAAGAGTAACAGGTTGAAAGCTTCACCTCATATTCTCATTACCTGATGTACCAACCTTACTACCCAACCATCAACAATGTCTCCCCAAGCCTTTATGCTCATCAACTAGTCATACAATCACCTAACTCTCAGCTAGTTGCTCAACTTAAAAATCTGGTGAAAAAAGAAAAAGCTCTTATAAATCCAATTCTTATGACATTCATTGAACTACTTCCTTAACTTATTGAGAACTATTTGGTAGCACCAATTTATTCAGAACATATGAAGCTTCCCTACCCCAAGTGGTATAATGCTAATGCTACTTGTGACTATCATTCTGAGATTGCTAGTCATTCTACAAAAACTTGCATAGCATTGAAGTATAAAGCGCAAAGTTTGATAAAAAAAAATGGATTGGTGAATTTTGATCAAGAATGAGGGACATGTGTCATAAAAACCCTTTACTTAACCACACTATGACATAATTTTAAAAGAGTTTTTATGAATGTCTATTACTTTAGGAACTTTAAAAAATAATGCAAGTTTGAAACATTTAAATCTTTTATGTCCATCTTTTATTTATCTTTCATCATTTTAATAAAGTGACAAATGCATTTTCATTACATTTCCTCATTTGTTCCATTGTTTTTATATACATGCCTTTCATATTTTACCTAGTCTCACGTTCTAAATAATGGATGTTAAGACAATCATGACAATAATTTGAGATTTAATTTTGAAAGCATCATTCATATTGATAGAATTGATAAGTTATGACTATTAATTTGTTGGGATCATTGAAGTAAAAAAGGACATGTTTCAAAAAATAAAACTAGCATGGGATTTCATTCATTTATAGACGGAAGTGATTTAGTTTATGGCTTTTTATGATGGTTTGCTCACAAGTTTGCTCTTAGTTAATAAATCTTCTTCATTGAGAGTATTCATATTTGAAATGAGAAATGATCATCTTTCTTTTACTTTCACACAACGAGTAAAATTATCTATTTGCTATTTCATTTGAGCCTATTAAATTTTCTTTGAAAGAAACCCTAACCAAGGGTCACCTTCCACATTTGGGGCAAAGTTTGAAAAATGTTTGATCATAAAAAGAAAAATAAAGAAAAATGAAAAATGAATGCCTTTAATAACTTTAGAGGGGAAAATATCCTTTTTAATACTCAGATTTTTCCTGAGAATGGATGAAAAGTGCAAATCTAAAAAATGTGAAAAAAAAAAGAGAGAATTAATGAAGAATAGGGTAAAAAAAGAAGCTACTTCATATGATAATAAATGAACCTTTCGTTTATAACCCTTTGAATTAATTTTGGGTCTACTTTATCCATTTTTTTCATAACCCCTTACCCTAGCCCACATTACATCCTTTAAAAGTCAATTTTGATCAAATATGAATGCCCAAAATTTTGATCGAAATGTCATTGATTGATTAAGGAAAAAAAAGAAATAAGAATGAAAGGATGTGCAAAAAAAGAAAGCAAAAAAGCAAAACAAAAAAAATAATAAAATAAAAAAAATGAAAAAATGAAAACTTAAACTAAAAACCTAAAAAGTTAATTTAAGTAATAAAAAGAAAACTTGAAAAAACAACTTTGATTAAGATCACCAGAAATATGGTTAATGCTTAAATTGATGAAAGATCATGAATATAAATGGAATGAGCTTTGGAAAAAGAATTCAGAATTAATTTGTCTAGAATTGTCTGAATATTGATTATCTTAGATGTTGTGTACCCTTCCTAGCATTTATTTTGATTATTCATCCTAAAATGATTTCTTGGCCTATTTATTCTTTACCAGACTTGTTCTTATAATGAATACCCTTTCTTTCATTTTTCTTGTTCTTCACCATTTATTTCTTCGCATGATGAATTAAAAAAATGTGATGAATTACATTTGGCATTGAATTGAAATGATTATGAGTGAATAAATGATTTTTATGAAAAATCCTTGCATTATTTTAAAAAAGTTGAAAGTGATTAGGGTATATTGAAAATGAAATATGAAAGATGAAAATAAGTTTAAAATGATGTTGATCCTTATGGCTTACAAATTTAAAAAAAAAATTCAGATGTTGAGATCAAATGATGAAGTTAAATTTTGGCTCACAAATCAGTTGATACATTTATTGGCTAGTTTCAAAGAAGTTGAAGAAAAACATGATGAGAAGCTGAAAAGAAGACATGAAGAAAAGTCTTGAGATTCTATTGAAAGAAATAAACTTTGAATTTGGATGATATAATGGATGAGACTACTTGATGATGCATGATAACTCAGCTGAAAACCACAAAGGTTGATGAGTTAAAAGAAGTGAGAAGATGAATCAAGAGTTTTGAGAACTCTCTAATTAACCATAATTAAAAAGATAAATGAATTGCATAGCATACATTACATTTACCACATGTATTACATGTATGCATCATACTGAGAAATTGTGCTCATTCATGGTATTCATCATGTATATTTCATAAAAAAAAAGTTTAAAGTTTGAAATTGGGTAGGAATTTTGCATTCATGCGTTGTATTCACTACATTCATTACATGTTGCATATATCACCGCATTTATTGCACTCATGCATTTCATGTTTGAAAAAGAAATATCAAAGTTTGAGTTGTGAAATTAGAATGAAATTTTGAAAAATCTTTAGCTCATGCATTCATTGTATGCATACATTGTGTTCATCATATTCATCCCTTGCATCATGCACGTTTGAAAGGAAGAAAAATTAAAGTTTGAATTTTGAAATTAAATTTGAGAATTGTGGATAATCTTTCCATTCATTGCATGCATCCATTGCATATATTTGGAAAGCAAGAAGGAAAAACTAGATGAGAAAATAATTTCAAAAAGAGACATTAGAAAGTAATCAATGATGATTCAGATGAGATACCGAAACTCAATTTAAGCTAAGATTTTTTAAAGTTTCAGTGCCTCTATCGAGGATGAGCTTTTTTAAAGGTAAGAATGATCTTATTTTATTTTTCAAAAATTTCAAAACCTTAGTTGTGGGGAAGCATTTTATTTTTCAAAGTTTCAAAGCCTCAGTTGTGGGGGAGCATTTTGTTTTCAAATTTTCAAAGCTTTAGTTGTGGGAGAGCATTTTATTTTTCAAAAGGTCCAAATCCTAGTTGTGGGGGAGCATTTTATTTTCAAAAGTTTCAAAGCCTTAGTTGTGAGGGAACAATTTAAAAAAAAAATGTTCCAAACCTTTGAAGAGGAGCCTTTAAGATTTTTTTTTTTTTGATTTTCTTGACCCGAACAAAATGAATGTCTTTTGTCTTTGTATAATTCCTATTTCATAGAAAATGTAAAAAGATGGGCAACTATAGACACCCTATGTTTGGAGATTTTTCAAAATTCATTGAGTTTCAAATTTTAATTTTGATTGTTCAATTGGCATTAATTGGAAAAATGAATTTTGGGCCCAAAGATTAAGCCTTAAAATTTGTTTATATTTTAATTTTTATTTTTTAGTCAAAAGAGTCAAAGTTAATTGGTAAAAAAATAAAAAAAAGGTAAAAATAAAAAAAATGTGGGATGCATGAAAAATCTTATATTCAATTCAATTCTTGGATTTTATCTCATATTTTAATTTTAATGATTGAATAATTTTGGAAAGACTCATGGCTCAATCTATTGAAAAAGGAAAGATTACATAGAGAATAAAATTTGGAGAGAAATCCTAGATTCGGTTGAATTAATTTCTTCCAAATCAAAAGAGATTCAATCCTTATATAAAGACCTTGAATCTAAGATTGAAAGGAAGGGCTTGACAACAATTTGCTTCATGATAAAACAAAGGTCATTGAAAAGAGAAAAAATTTGGATAAAATTTTGAATCAACAAAGAAGAAGCAATCAAGCAAAAAAATTTGCAAAGAGATCCAGTTGGAGTTTTTGAAGGAAGGCTAAGATTTATAGTAGGAAACACCAGTTTTTGAAAGGTGAAAAATTGTTGAAACCCCTGATCCATTAAGGGAATGTTTGGTTTCTTTTTTTTTTTGTGATTTTTGCATAACTTTTATAATATTTAATTACGTACTCTTATTTTTTTATTTATTACATGATATTTATTTTTTGCACAAATTTGCATGACTAAATTATATTTGGATGATTTATATATTATTATTTGCATGATTATATATTTAATTGCATGTTTATTTGCTTGGTTTACATATTTTTATTTGCATGATTATATATTAAATTGCATGTTTATTACATGTTTATATATTTAATTATATGTCTATTTGCATGATTATTAATTTATTTATTGGTGTGATTTTTTTATTATTAATATATTTATTTGCATGGTTATATATTTATTTGATTATTATTGCATGATTTTATATTTATTGCATGATATGATATTATATGTTATTGCATGATTAATATTATAGTTGAATGATATTTAATTGCATGTTTCTATATTTATTGTGTGCATAATTGCATGACTATGTTTAATTGCATAATTACTAATATATTTGTGTGGTTATATTTGATTTCATGATTATATATTTGCATGAATGGTTATTAATATATTTGCATGGTATTTTATATTATTGAATGATAATATATTTGTATGATATTATATATTTACATTATTGTTATTATTGCATAACAATTAATATATTTGCATGACATTCTTGTATAAATATTTTAGCAAATCTAGGCATGATAATATTATATGATATTTGATATGATTTATACTATATTTGCATGATAATTTATTGCATGATATGATTTTACATTTTTTACATAATAATTTTTGCATGGTATGATTTAATATTTATTGTATGATTACATGATTGCTTGATATTTTGATACAATTTTTGTATCACCATGTTTTGTAAATATATAAAAGGATTGGAATTTATTTTGATTTGCATGATAAAACTATTTTTGATTAAGCTTAGGTAAGATAACATATAATTAACTTGGTACCAATTTTGGGCGTAAAAGGATACTAATATCTTTTCTGTACGTAACTAACTCCTAAACTTTAATTTTATTGATGTAAACTAGAACTTATACTTTTCAGAGACCCTTAGCTTAGGTTTAGAATAACCTTAAAAATGACAGATTCACGTAGGTGGCCAATCACATCTAGTGAAAAAAGATTGATGACAACTCCATGATTTTTGCATATAATGGGTAGGTTTCCTAACCTAAACGTTATGACAACACGAATTGAACACCAACTCATAGCAATTTACATTCCATAACAAAATGGAGTTGATGAAAAGAAGAATAGAACAATCATGGAGATAGCAAGATGCATGTTGTTTGAATAGAAACTTGTTAATAAGTTTTTCATAGAGGCAATCAATACTTTTGTCAACTTGCTCAATAGGCAGTCTACAAAAGCTTTGAAGGGAAAAACTCTTTTCGAAGCCTAATACAAAAGCAAACAATTAGTGTAGCATTTTAAAGTTTTTGGCAATATTTGTTTTGAGTTTGTTCCTAAAATAAAAAAGGACAAACTTGATCAAAAAGTAGAAATCTGGATTTTTTTTTAGGCTATAGCAAAATCACCAAAGGCTATAAGACTTACAATCCATTTATAAGCAAAGTGATTGTAAGTAGAAATACAAAGTTCAATGAGCAAGCAGCCTGGAATTGGGACAAGTTAAGGGTAGAGTCAGTTAAGCAAACCTCAACAGACATGATGAATTTGTAAGAAAGTTACATGTTTAAAGATGAAACCATCAATCATGAACCACTAAGAGGAATTAAACCACTCAGATATTTATTAAAAATCAAACATTGCCATCTTGAACCTACAAGCTTTGCAGAAGCTATCAAATTTTCAGAATGGAAGAATACCATGAAAAAAGAGATTCATATGATTGAGAAGAATCAAACTTGGTTGTTGGTTAACAAACTAAGTAATAAAAACATCATTGGTATAAAATGAATTTTCATAACAACGTTGAATGCAGATGGTTCCATCAATAAATTTAAAGCAAGATAGGTTGTTAAATGCTATTTCTAACAACCTGGTGTTGATTTTTTAAAGACATTTGCTATAGTTGTAAAGTTAGACACCATAAGGTTGCTATTAGACTTTAAAAAGTTGAAAAATATACCAACTTAATGTCAAATTTGCTTTCTTAAATGGCTATCTTGAGGAGGAGATTTACATTGAACAACTTGAATATTTTGTTGCCAAGAGAGATGAGGACAAAATCTATCTATTCAATAAGGCTTTGCATAGACTGAAACAAGCTCCAAGAGCTTAGAATTTCAAAATTGATAATCATTTACTAAAGTTAGGATTCAAGAAAAGCTTTAGTGAAGTAATATTGTACATTAAGGTTACTAACAACAATGATCTATTGATTATTTCTTTGTATGTTGATGATGTCTTGGTGACAGGTAGCAAATAAGCTTTTATGGAGGATTTTAAATATTAAATGCAGGAAGTTTTTGAGAAAACAGATATGGGAGAAATGTCTTATATTCTTGAAATGGAGATTCATCAAGACCAACAATAAATCTTCATTTGTCAAAGAAAATATGCAACTAAAAAACTTATTAAGGAAGATGGAGTTGAGAAAGTTGATGGTTCTATTTATAGGAGCCCGATTGGTTGCTTATTGTATATGACAGTAAAAAAGACAGATATCATGTATGTTACAAATTAACTCTCTAAATTCTTACAAAGTCCTAGTGAGTTACATTTTAAGGTTGATATATTGGTGTTGAGATATGTTAAAGGATATAATGAACTTTGAATTTGGTTAAGAAAGATTAGAAGTTCAAGATTGGTTGGATTCACTAATAGTGACTGGGTGAGCTCTCATTAAGACATGAAAAGCACTTCAACTTTTATGTTTTTCATTAGATTAAATGTGTTTAGTTGGAACTCAAAGAAACAAGAAATTATGGCTCAACTAACAACAAAAGTAGAGTACATTGTTGCTGTGGCTATTATTAATCAAGTAATTTAGCTAAAAAAAAATTTTGTTGGATTTGAGTCAAAAACAAGATAATCCAACAAAAAATTTTTGTGATAATCAGTCAACAATT
Source organism: Durio zibethinus (assembly GCF_002303985.1). The sequence goes on along the minus strand of NW_019167937.1, from coordinate 28,374,718 downwards.
ACAATGGTCAAAAACCTTTTGTTTTATGGAAGAACTAAGCACATTAAAATCAAGTATCACTTTATTAGAGAAGTTGAAGCTGAAAATGAAGTGAAGTTGGTGCATTGCAAGTTGAAAAATCAAATTACAAATATTTTGACTAAGGCCTTACCGAAGGCAAGGTTCAAAACACTAAAGAAAAGACTTGGTGTTTCCAACAAAAATGCTAAGGATGAGTGATAATAGTTGAAGCAACCAAGTATAGCACTTCTACTGCTAACAACTTGTTTTGATTTTTTTTTTCTTTTATGTCAATTTATAAGACTTTAGGTAGCATAATGTATATGTTTGTGGTAATCTACAAATTTGGCAAACAACTTATGTAGTAGTTAAGAGTTGTTAACCAAATTTTTGTATTTTTGAAGTTTATAAATGATTAAATGTGGCCTATGCTTTGTGTGAGGTTTTTACCACAACTTAGAGTTAGTTTCTTCATTTTCTTATTAGTTTTTCATACATTTTCATATCCTTCAAATGTATTCGATGACTCATCAATTGCCTGATCAATCTTAGTATCAATCAGTTTCTAATCAACTACATCATTAGTCACCACTTGATCAACCTTGTCATCAGTCACCACCTGATCAACCTTGTCTTTTGATCAACCTTATCATCAGTGATCACCTTCTAATCAATCTCATTATCAATAACTTTGGCAACCACTTTCACTATTAACTTTATTACTTTATGTCCAAGGTTAATAAGGTCACTATCAATCTCCCATGCAAAAGATAAGATATCAAGATCAGTTTGAATGAACTGTAAAGATGTACCCATGCTAGAAACCATGAAAAGTAAAATGTTTATATTGTACTTTTTAGATAAAAGTTTGTCATAATGATATCTAACGGATTGATTAAAAGTTCCTAAGATTATTTCCAAATTAAGAGATGAAATGTAACAAAACCCTAATTCTATGTTGAATAGATCATATGGGATATAAGAACAATGTTGTTTTAAATAATTATCGATTTCTTGCCCAATCTTGATGCTATCAATGTAAGCCATAGCCATATGTTGGAATTTTGTGTTTAGGTTTTGGTTGTATTTCGATTAGAATTGAAGTTTGTTTGTAAATAAAAACAAGTATTCTTGATCAAGCTTTAGGGTTTATGAAGATTTTGATATGATAGAAATCACTGTCTCTATTACTATAAATAAAAAATAACATGATGTTCAAGTCGGTTCCTTTTATTTAATATGTTTTCTTCATTTTTTTTCCTTCTTTCTATGTAACTCTCCAGCAATTAAGTTTTAGGATTATAGATTACATTATGTTACATTATGTCACAGGTTGTAGGCATCTACTACATTATGTTACATTACATAGATGTGACAAAATGGGCAGGTTGCTAATCGTACAACACAACCCAACTCGTTGTAAATCATCTCAACATGGCTGATATTGTTATAATATAGATCATGCCTAAGAATGATTCTTATCATACTATCAAGTTAGGTCAAGATTTTTTTTAATTCATGTACCAGCACAATATCATTCATGATGAATTACAGATTTATACATGGCACGACTAAGCACAGTAAAGCTTGATGGATTACAAATTAACACATGATATAACTAAAATGTTACAATCCATATTTTTCTTTTTTTTTTAATTTTATTTTCAAACTTCATATCTTTATTTTTTTAATTGACAAATAAGTAATGGCTCCATAATTTTTTTTATATAATATACAATTTGATATATGTATATATATATATTTTAAATTGTAAGACCATATCATTTGACAAAATAATAATTTATGAAGTGTGTATTCTATTCAAAGATTGGTTAGATGATGAATATAATTCACAAGAATAAGATATGTCTTTGGAAGAAAATGAAGAAGATATATTTTAGAAAGAAAATGATGACCATGATTTATTGTAATTGTTATTTGTATTTGTAAAATTTATTGTTTTTTGAGGTAATTAATGTTTGAAAATTTTATTTGTTTATAGTAAAAAGGTTCTCCTTTTATCATGGATATAAGTATTTTAAGTTGAATTATGTAAATTTTTTAAACATTTTGCATGTAAATACGTAAGAAAAAAAAAGTAACAATTGAAAAAAAAATTGGGTCAAGCCTGATCCAACTTATTATGTGTCAAGCCATAGACTGTACTGAACTTAGGATTTAAAAACATGAATCTTGCTTGACACGACCCATATCATAGATGGATTAAACCATCATGATCAATCAAGATCGAGCCCAACATTAAGCCTGTTTAACCGCTGCCACCATCGAGCCCATGTTGCCATCTTTTTATGTACATATGTCTCCTACTATTTGTAAACAATCATTACTCACTAAATCATGAAAGGCCAATCTCGGTTCTTTATTCTTATTGTATTATGATTAATTTTTTTAATCAATTCTAATTTATAAATAAATCTATAAAAATAAAAGTAATTTATAAATAAATTACTCATGATTAATTAATTAATCAACTCTAATTTCAATATTTTTATGATCAATTTTTTTTAATTTTTCATATTTTAAATTTAAATAAAATGGTAAGAACACAAAAGTCAAAGAAATGTGATTATATTGATTTTAATCTTTTCATATTATATGAATTAATGATTCGACTTAGATTAATTAAAAAATAAGGAGACCAAAGCACATTATTAGCTCAACAAATGAAAGCACATAGTTTGATATCAGAACCACATGACAAGAGGGGCAAAAGCTGAATTCAGGTGTCACCGAAATGGCAACGTAAAGCATCTGAAATGTCAGCAGATGATGAATCAATTGGGAGGTCTGAAACGGCAGTAGATGATGAATCAATTGGGAGGTGAAAAAGACAAATCCTGATGTAAGAAATGTTTGCAGTTGTTATAATGCTTGAAACTGAGAGTCTCTTTTCCAGGCCATCTCCAAATGAAAATAAAGATAAAGCTTCAAAACTTTCTCTTACTTTTGACAAGATCAGCATGAGCATGTTAGAATTTTTTCTTTTTGATACTTTGCTTATTCATCATATGAAATAAAAGCTTCTGCACTCAGGGACGGAAAAAAAAAAGATTCGAGTGATCAATCTCCATGAACAAACCCCTTAATGAAGCTAATATAATTTTTTGGATCCCCATTGATGTGAATCCTGTAAGAAACTAAGGTCACTGAATGCATATGGAAATCATAACTTTCCATCAATCACAAGTCAATTTTAGCATATCAAAGAGCAATCGGAACTTTAGCTGGCAAAATTGTTGTACAATTCAATACCATAAACATTAGCATGGAAAAGTTGAGCTAAATGGTTAAGCAATAAAGAACTGGATGTACCACAACTAGAACTGCAGAAAAACCTTGGCATGTGAGAAAATATAGCCTGCAAGAACTAGTAAACTTCAATTTCTTTACCCAAATGCTGCTATTTGCTGATGTAAAGACTTCAAAATAAAGCGAGAACACACTATTGAGATGTGCTCATTTTCTGTAGTAAACCCCCCAACAGCACTAAAAAATGAAGTATGTCTGGTCAATACGCAAAGAAAAACCTTTTATATTACTAATTACAGTAGTACTTTCTCGGACGAAAAACCAGTAGGAATAAACTACTTGTCTAATGTTATGATCAGCATATGTCCATTCATTACTAGCATAGGCTATGCGGTAGACTTCCGGATGTTGATTTCATATGTCTCCAAAGGAGATGTTTATCCATTTGTGCTCAAGGTGTGGTGGCAGGAGATGGAGCAAATTGGTTCAAGCAATCTATATATCTATGTTCATGATTGAAATATAGGCATAAATGCTTGCAATTAAAATATTGAAACCTTTTCCAAACGTTTCATACAAAATTCCATCAAGTTCAAGCATTTTATAAATCTCGCATTCTCGAAACGATCACTGGATGATTTGGTCCCAGGCACACCTTTGATCTAACCAACTAGCGAATTTGTTCATTTCTCAGTCAATCTGCTTCAGATCATCACTTTTTACCAACGTGTTACTTATCAAATAAGAATTTTTTTTTGAATCATCCATTCCTGAAGTTTCAAACACTACCAACATGTAATTAACTTGGAACGAAGTCAAAAGGCTTTAATATTCAAAAGATCAATATATTTTGGAATCAAAATAAAATTATAAAACTATGGAAAGAACAAGATTGATCACTATATATATCTCAATCCTTTTGTTTCTTTCAGATTCCACGGTCCTATCCATCAGCTTATTGTCTTCTCATTGTAGCAATCGGAAGACGCAACCAAATTTAACCATGCATCCTTATTCCAAGTGCAATAGCAGAATGATCAAGCAAATAGAAATCACCTTGAAACATTGATTCCTGGAGTTTCAAATGTAAACCCATAACTCATTGATTTAATTAAGACAAGACCAAAAGTGCAACTCACTGAAACAGAGCACTATATTTGTGGTAAGTAGAAGTACACATAAGAAATTCACCAATCATTGGAGTAAATATTCATGCTTGCATTATGGATTTCTCTAATTACTGTGATACAATAATTAAAGATTGAAACAAGAAATATATATGTAACAAAAATTTGCCATATCACTTTATATTATGCTATCATCATGGAACTCCTCAACTTATCATCACACTTACAATTTAGACATTAATAAGAAAAAATTAACTACATTCTCCCTAAGGACATTAATCAACAGAACTCAATTACGACTGAGAGATTAGATCAAAATCGAATCAACTGGGGAGATCAGATCAAAATCGAATCAACTGGGCATCTGGTATCGGCACAGTGGGCACAAGTGACTGGTCTCCAACCATTTAACGATGCAATCATCATGATAAACATGTCCACAAGGCATCGAAGCAACCTTGTCATCATCAGAGAACTCATCGAAACAGATCATACATTCATTCTTTGAACTCAAACCATCGAGTAATCTCCTCTTCTTGAAAGGTAGGCGACCTTCATCACCCAATTTAAACTTTTTCAAACCTTGAATAGATGAATTACTAGCAGGCTTGAAATTCAATGTACTTAGTGACTCATCAATGGCCTGATCAACTTCATCATCAATTAGCTCCTGATCAACCTCATCATCAGTCACCATCTGATCAAACTCATCATCAATCAACTGCTGATCAACCTCATCATCAGTCAACTCATGATCAACTTCATCATCAGTCAACTCCTGATCAATCTCATCATCAGTGATCACCTCCTGATCAATCTCACTACCGGTAACCTCCTGACCAACCTCATTATCAGTCACCTTGACAACCACTTCCAGTATCAATTTTATTATTTTACGTCCAAGATTTACAGGGTCACTATCAATCTCCCGCGCGAAAGACAAGATATCAGGAACAATGACAGTTTGAATGACCTGTAGAGATGCACCCGTGCTTGCAAACATGGAAAGTACCATGTTTGGACCGTACTCTTCAGATAAAAGCATGTCACGTCGATACATGAGGGATTGATTAAAAGTTTCTAAGGTTGTTTCTAAGTTAAGAGATGAAACATAACGAAACCTTAATTCTAAGTTGAAAAGATCACATGGGATATAAGAACAATGTTGTTCTAAACGATTATCGATTTCTTGGCCAATCTCGATGGTGTCAATGGAAGCCATGGCAACGCGTTGGAATTATTTCTCTGGGTTTCGGTTGTGTTTTGATGAGAATCGGGTAAACAAGTATTATTCTTGATGAAATTTCGAGGGTTTTATAAGGATTTTGGTATGATGAAAATCACCGATTCTACTCTTATAAGTATGTCCGTACCAAAAATGAAGAGATAACTTGATGTCAATGTCGGTTCCTTTTATTTAACCCCTTTTCTTGGTTACGTCCTTTCCTTTCCTAAATAGAATTTAGGATTATATATGTGATTATAGGGTGTATGAATTTTCTACATCATATATGTATACAATATGTTTTGGAATTCTTTTATGGGTTTTTGTCGTTTTATGAGAATTAGAGTTTGCTGAGTTGGCAAGTGAAAAAACAGGTCTTAATTTGAGTTGAAGTTGAAGGCTTTTAAGGATTTTGATGAGGTTTGGAAGCCAGAAATCTCCCACTCCTATATGCTTGACTGTAACAAATTAAGATGAAAAACTGATTCTTTTTATTTATTTAACCGTTTTCTTCTTTTGTTCTGGGGTCACCTTCCTTCCTTTTATTTACCAAACTGATCGAAGGTTTGCAAATGTAACTCTCCACCAAGGAGCATTCCACTCACAGTACAGGGTGCGAAAATTTGCTGTATTACATGTTTCCAACAACAATTATTACTCAATGTCACTCATATATAGTTTTTATTATTAATAATTAATGTTATGATTCAATATAATTATTCAATCAATTAGAATTTATACACTAATCTATAAAATATAAATAAATAAAACAATCCCACAATATTATGTTTAATTTCGATCTATTAGGATTTAGACTTATATCTGTCATAAATTTTAAAAATTTACTGCATTATGTTACGTTATGTAAATGTAACAAAATCGCTCGAGCTACAATACAACACAACCCATCATAAGTTGTATCAATATGATCATAATTTAGCAATGGATCATGTCGAGAGCTACTCTTATCATATTATCAAGTATGATCATGATTTTTTGAATCATGAATCATGACTTGATACAACATGATTCATTATAGATACAGACTTAAACATGATAAAAACTAAACTTTTTTGTCAAATTTTTTTAGTTTTAATTTTCATTATTGTAAATTTTTTATTAGACTTGTCAAATTATTTCATTCAAAATATTTAAACAGATTTTTTTAAATATTTTTATCGATAATAATTAGTTCAAAGTAAAAAAAAGCGTTGAAAAGTGAAAACATTTGATCAGAAGAGATTTTATTTTCAAATTGACTTCTTCGCCATATTTTAAATTTGGATTTATTTTCAAGGTGATGAAATGTTTATGCCAGTGAACAGATGAATGTGATTTGGGAACAGATGAATTCTAACAACACAAATTCTAACTTCAGAAGATTGATGGAGTTCCCAACACAACTAATTCAACACAGTATATTAGTATGGCTTTTGAAAAGCAAGAAAACTTTGAATTCATACTTTTTTTTCCTATTACTTTTCAATACCGAATGCAAGAATAAAAGTACAAGCTTTTTTTTTTTCCTTTTGGCCCTAGAATAGCTGGTATTGATGAATACCTTAATTCTAGGTTGAATATCCCTGGCTGTACGTCCGAATGACCTGCTGAAAAGATTGGTAGTATTTGATAACTATGATCAACATTCTTGTGATAGAGCGTATGACTTTTCTGAAAGCAGCTAACTTCAAATTTCCCATGTAGCACGTTTAAGTTATAGTTTTTGTTACCAAATGCTTACCAGAAGTATGCAATATGTCATCTTCGATCTCTGCTTTTGGAAAATTAATTTCCTTTTCTATTTATCTATAGTATGGTTTTTCAAGACTTAAATATTGAAACCATGCTGGTGGCTATTATTTTAGCTGTCTTTCCTCTGAACTATTGGTGTTTGAATAGCAGAAATGTATGATATCTATCAACCTTGCTTCTCACTAATATTTCTGGCCCTACTTTTAATGCTAATCAATACAGGTCTTGAACAAGGATCTGCGACTTGTTATTGGCCAGCAAGAACGTATGATTAATGAGGTAAATGTCTGGAATTGGCCAGTAATCTATGATAAGCTAGGAGTGAGGTACAGATTATGGAACGATGTTGTTGAACGAGGAGCTAAACAATTACCCTTCAGCAAACCAATGTAAATTTTATCTCTGGCAACCGATTTAACAACCCTTCTCACATTATCTGGACCAATTCTTGCACTCTCAAACATGCTTAGTACTACAATAAGGTTTGGCATTGGCACATTGAGGACAACCAAGGAGATTCAGCGGATAACAACCAAGGTTTGGCATTGGTACGAGTTGTTTTCTACCCACAAGCCCTAGAAAAATATAGAAACTGTAGACTGCTTTTATAGTTTTTGTGTACAGTCCAAATCCAATCCCCATTTTTTTCTCCTTTGAGAACCCCTGACCAGAGAAATGATCAGAATTTTTTTTTTTTTTTTGCCTTAGAAGCCAGTATTAATCTCTTGTCCTGCGGCAGCAAAGATCCTTGTACTATAATGACTGATGTTTAATGAAAATTCCCAAGATTTGCATTTGACTTTCTTGAACGCATCACTGTTTTACTCCCCCAAGGTTCAAAATATGCAATCACTTTTTCGTCAAGCAGTTGGCTCAATTCCATTTCTATTACCTTAGAGATACCAGCTGAAAAAACTGATGATAATCTGATATTTCTAGCAGAATCCTTAACAAATTTTAACTCCAGAAACTGTTTATTTATTGATAAGAGTCAAAGCATATAATAATTAGTTTGAAGTAAAAAAGAGTTGAAAAGTGAAAACATTTGATCAGAAGAAATTTTATTTTCAAGTTGATTTCTTTGCCACATTGTAAATTCGAATTTATTTTCAAGGTGATGAAAATATTTATGGCAGTGAACAGATGAATGCTATTTGGAAGCAGATGAATTCTAACAACGTCTAACGTTGAACACAAATTCTAACTTCAAAGGACTGATGCAGTTCCAAACACAACTAATTAAACATTGTATGGCTTTTGAAAAGCAAGAAAACTTTGAATTCATACTTTTTTTTTTCCTATTACTATTCAATACTGAAAGCAAGAATAAAAAGTACAAGATTTTTTTTTTTTTTTTTGGGGGGGGGGGGGGGGATGGGTCCTTGAATACCTGGTATTAATGAAGTCATTGATGAGTTCAAAATCAGTATCAATGCAAACATTTAAATAAAGCAAGCAGCAAGTTACAGATGCTTACAGTACATATAAGCTTTTTTCTTTAATATGCCGCTATTCCAAAGCCAATCACTTTCAGTTCTTTTGAAGGCATCATCTAGAATCCATTTGCATATGACCATTAGATTATTAAACAGGTAGAGACACAAGCAAGGACGAATACGAGATCTATTCTACCACAGATTCTGTTTATACATTTTTCACTACTCTTTCAGGTAAAGTTTGTTTAGTCTCACATAAAAATGAGGAGGCAAAAAAAAACACACACAATCCGAATAACACTTTTATATTTATTACTTCCAAGTAACTGACCCCTGTAATATCAAGTTTGCTACGACTGCAAACCTCTCTTTAGCAAAACTTCGCTACAATTGCGTTTCTACTAGAAAATAATTGATTGATATGTAATACAATGTTTATCTGCTGCTTTAACCTCCAACTGCATAAGAAAAGTTGGATGATCTCAACTTGTGAAATAAAATGAAGAAAACTTTAAAGCTACTCAGAATTGCCGCTAAATATGTACAAGAAACTGGGAGTAGGATGCCACTCAGATTCTTGTCATCAAAACTTGTAACTTTTTTGCCATGTGCTCCGTGCAAATTCCAAATACAAATCTGATACTTGCGAGCTCAACCGAGGAAGCTTGAAACTATCATGACATTTTCATTTGGATTTGCCGATGAATATGTACAAGAAACTCAACATAAGAGGGGCCACTTGCGTTCTTGTCTTCTACCATGCATGAGAAGAATACCATTCCTGAAAAATGTTACAATTGCATCATGTGAATGTCATAATATAGTTGATTTTTTTTCTAAAATAAAAATCATAATACAGCAATAACTCTGACAACAAGAAACCTGCAAGCATGGAAACAATAGTCCAGAAGCTATTTGCTCCATTGTCACAAAAATAGACAAGCCAAAAATTTTCGGACAACCAAAAAACCCCTAGTCTCCCTCTCTAATTACACAGAATGAGAAAACTTTAAATGATGCATGTGGAAAATTTTTGTAGTAGTTGTGAGATGCAAGAAGGAAAGCAGACAACCAAAAAAACCAGTATATAAGAGAATCCATGGCTATTTTGGTTAAACATTCCACAGGCTATTTTATCAAGCAGTATCATGGTTTGCATGAGAGGTAAGTTCTATGCACTGACCTGATGGATCCCCCTTCTTGCACAATTTCAAGCTGCAAAAGAATATAAAGATAAAATGCATTAAACAGAGAAATCTACTTCAATTTTTTATAAAAGAGATGGAATAAGCCTTCTTTTAGGAGTAAAGTAATGCTAAAGAAAGAACCATTAATCATACCGAAGGTAGGAACATCTTTGGCGCCGAATCACATTTACCACATCATTTAACTTCTTCGATAATGGATTGTCATATTGCTGCGTCACAAACTGAACATGCAGAAGTGTTGACAAAAGGGCATAAGTGTCTGTACTAGATAGGCGAAAGGGTTAAGATAGAATAAAGCTGAAAAGAGAAAAACATATTATGGAAATAGACCAACAAACTTCCATAAATTTTGTTCTCTTTTCTTTTTCAACCTTTTCTTTCTCAAATATTACAGGGATAACCTAACCTAACCCAAGAATCCTAACACTTGAATCCAAGGCCACTCATTTGAGTGTCATACCATTCAGTAATCAAGCACAAGACCTTTCAAGACTCTTCTCAACCAATCCGCAAATCACATACAACATAAATCACCAAGAGAAATTCACAATAATAAATGGAAGGAAAAAGAAACTGAGATGCAGATAAAATCCCATCATATGAGGAGTTTAAGAGCAATTTCAAATCAAAACATGGATGAGATCAATTTAATATATAATGGGCCATTGACTTTATAAATAGTGAATTTATTTTTAAATAAATAGGTTAACAAAATATCCTATGTTTGCTTATCTTCAACAGATACAAAACCTGACTAGTCTATAAAAACAATTTCAGGTGCTCAACACTTTGTGTGATTATGGTCACAACTCACACGTTGTTTAGACATATATACTCCAAAAGGAATTAAAACAAAATACCTGATTGGGGACTTCATCAACTGAGGTAAAGCCAAAAAGTTGTTGCAAGATACTCGAATCCACTGAGTTCCCAAAATATATTAAAGCATCCTCACCATTCTCAAGAAGATAGATTCCATCATCGCTGACATGTTCACTAGAAAGTGGGATTATAGGAGGAAGAACAGACTCTTCCCCTTCCTGTCCGACAAGCAAAAAATTGTCTGTTAGCATGGTTGAAATACTCTGGACATAAGCAAACTAGAAATTTTTACCTTTGAATTAAGGTTGTGAATGGCAAACATCCTCGGATAAACCAGTGGGACTGCCAAAGGAGTAGAAAGGGAGGAAACATGATTGAACCAGAAGGAACGGTCATCTATTCTGCCATCATTTCGCAACCCTGTACTCTTGATTAATGCTGAAAAATGAAAAAGACTATTTATCAACCGATGGAAAATATTTCAATTTTTTATTGACAAGATGACTGAGTTTCTACCACAGTATTTACCAAAATGGAAGAGAACATGAAGTTTGCAGGAGGTAATAACAATAATAATAATGGAAGAAAGACAAGATATGGAATAACCTAACAAGCTAGGAATCAGGTAGACAATTAGCAAAAGGAAACATACATACCAAGGGTGTATAGAGGAAGAAGCTTAAGAGCCTCAGGAAGAATAAGTTGTCCAGATGATGATACTGTGGCACAAAATTTACGATATGATAGCAGGATGTTGATGCAAAGATTTGTCACTTGTTCCCTCACTTGCACGAGCGGGCTTGTAGGAATTTCAATTGCAGCTGCATTAAGGTAAATTAGTAAAAAGCAACACACAGTCAGTATTCTTGCACATCAAATTAATGATACCAGGAAGAAAATTGTGTCAAAAGTCCTTGGATAAAATAACCAAGTAACACCTCATCCATATTAAAAGAGTCAATTTGTAATTTGAAAAATAATGGGGAAGAGGAACATCTTCAAATCACAGTTCGAAGCGGGGCAAACATGCCATGAGAGGGAAAAGAATGATTAACAGAACCAGTTAACATGCACAACCAATTCACCAAATAGGGAAAAGAAAATAAGGAAAGATGTACAATGCTCGAATACCTTGCTTTAAGAAACATGCGAATTGAGTATCCAAGTCCGCAAAGCGAAACAAATTACTTAGCATATTTGTGCATGGCAAGGATAAGTTTGTGACTCGAATTCTTCTTTGCCCGTAAACAGTGGTATAGAGAAGGGCACACTGGAAAGAAAAAGCCAGAATATTATAGAAGCATCAATACTCTTAAGTGCTAACAAATAATGTAATAAGCATGATGGACAATAAAAATTCAGACACCATTAGGTTAGTACCTGAAAAGCACATTCAGAACCATCTTGCAATTTGTCATCATGTTTTAAGGTTACCAATATACATTTGTCACAGTCAATCTGCAAAACAAAGAGGATTGGTCATGATTGACACGAACTGATATAGATAAAACACTCAAAATCTGCTCTGGCTTAACCATGTCAATAAGCCTTTATAGAAGTAAAACGTGTAAAACTTCTTTCAAGAAAAATTTTATATATATTAGAAGCAAAGTTACCAAATTCATGAGCTACAATATTATGGCCCACAAAAGCACAAAAATACATATGTGGTAGGTGACAAATGTTGAATAAGGATTATCTCATTATGGAATTGGTTATATGATACTAAATATGAAAATTAGATCAAAACATTTTAAGATAAGCATTGTTATAACAGTGTGTTGCGCCCAAGCCTCCAAAACATAAATTCATGTAACCATGTTACACACAATCAACACCTCAAAGTGGACATAAATTATGAAGGTATAACTCTTCAGACAGAAGGAAAAACTAGGAAAATTTGCACGTACCCCTGTCAACCCCATACCCATGCCTGAAAATATCTCAACTCCATGAATATACCAAGAATCAAACCATTCAGAAGAAGTTACACATCACACTCAACAAGTCATCACTCATCTCCATAGCTCATTCATAGTGCAATTATAAGATTGACTTAAATCACACTATAAGAAAATGTAAAATCATTTTGCTAAAAAATTAAAGACTCATTGATTGGATTTCAAACACCTGGAAGAATGTAAGTGATAGTTTAGAAATAAATTCTTCAACACATCAATCCACCAAATGGGAACAATATTAAGCCAGGCTTGGAGCATCATACCCCAGATATTTGATCTAAGCATATTTTCTAACTCTTTCTTCCCTTTTTTTTTTCCTTTTTTTTTCTTTTAGCTAGGATTAGCTAATCATATAACTTCAGTTCAAAGCTAAACATTGTGAAGGAAATAATCACCATTGTGAAGCTTATACTTTCCTAAGGTTAGCCAAACAGTGCCAACAGTTATGGTTAAAACTTTTGAATCATACTTTAAGTGATAAAATAATGAAAATAATTGCAGTACAGAAGCTAAAAGACATTAACAAGAAAAACATGATCAAATATTTTTCAAATGGAGCACAAACCCCAGGTAGGTCAATGTCGGTTGGAATGCGTTTACAGAAGTTTCCAGAGTAATCTTGAACTTGAATACCCTACAAGTATTAAAGGGGTAAATAGATTAAAATGGGGTTAAATTACCATCAGAATAAGATGACGCTGATTATTAATATTTCACTAATGAAACAGAGCAAAACATCAGACAACGTTACCTGGCTGCACCTCACACGCATGACAGCCTCAAAACCTTGGGGCCTAGTGATGTTCCATCTAAGGTCATTATAGAGCTTTGCAGGATCGGATACAGCAGAGAAGGGGTAATAATAATACACCTGAAATTTAGAGAAAATATGTGAGTCTTCTGCTCAAGAAATAACTCCGTTGTCCTGATACTGAAGAACTCATACATAGAAGTTCAACAAGTACGGATTTGATGATGAATAATATAAACATCAATATAGAGTCAGGCTCTCAAGTTTCATCAAAGCATGCATCAGGCTCGAATTATTTTATTGAGTTAGCACTCCGCTGAGGGCAGTGAACAAGTAGGTGGAGGATAACGGCAGCAAGTTAAGTAAAAATGATAAGGGAGTAATGCAGTTTAAAACAAGAACAGAGTATTAAGTAAAGACAACTTCTTATCTAACAAAGAAAGGAAGGCACCACTCATCCATCACTATTTTACTATTTCCTTTAAGCTTGAGATGCACCTCATCCATAGTTTACCACAGTTTAACCTTGGAAACTTACGTATGCTATGGAAACTCAGCAGGCCAATATATCAATTATTTGGATGTGGTTCTGGAGATTTCAAAAGTAGGGAGTCCAAAAGAAAAGTATAGAAAGATCACAAAATCAAGCCGGTTCTGACTTAAGTAACAAACTTGCACTGTGCAACCAGATCTAAAGAACTAAGATGTCCCCAATAAGCACCAACATACAAAGAAATATTGAAGTACTATGCAATAGAAAATTTTAAAGCACAGCCAAATGCAAGATTTGCAACCTAATGCACTTTGCAAACTTCAAAAAGTGCTTTCAAACATGTTGGCTCCATTAAAGTTACTTAAATAGAAGCAGGAATATTAGCTGCACACTTTGGCTCACAATAGGAAATTTGGTGAATGGGTGACTTGTAATAGAAAATGTACTCCCTCCATTTACATTATATATGCTGTTTCACCTTTTAAAGAAAATTGGTTGCAACATTTTTCATTAAAGAATTTTATAATTTTATGTCAAAAGAATTACCGTCAAAAGCTTCAATCTTGACAAGAAGGGCATAGATAAAATTTTTAAATACTTTTGTAAGTTTAAAATTAGAGAAACAATTAAATTGAGAGAACAGTGCCAATGGAAATTCAACTTGAAGCAGAGCGAGTAACAAACAACTTGCACTTCACCATTTCTATTCAAGTATGGCTGTAAGAAGTAAACAATTTGTGTTAAATTATCAGCCAGTGAAACATGAAAAACCCAGGTAAATATTAGGTTAATACCTGGCCTCCCGTTGTTCTTGGGATGACAGAGATGGATGCAGTGTCTACATAAGTCTGAGTAGTGACAAATACGTCAACACAAACCTGCCATGTGTCACAATATAAGAGCAAGCTCAAAAAAATAAATCATAGCACAGATTTATCTAACCAGTATGAATTTCAACAAGCATTCATCAAGCAAATTCTTTTATCTCATCGTAATGTTATCAAGGAGAACAAAAATGCTTGAAATTTACCTGATACTCTGCAAACTCAATAGCCATCGTCTTGAGAATTTTGTCTGCTGGTTGCAATAATTTATGAGCTTCCTAATCAAACAAAAATGAAAAATTTTTAGAACAGAAGCAAAATTCCATCTTCCATTGAATAAAGAATAGTTCTTGCTTCAATTACAAATATTCCGCATTTATTATACATGCAAATATATCACTGATATTCAATATGAAAAAGCAGAAAAATAAGATAATCATAGTCGAAATGCTGATAGATAGATGGTAAATTCATTTTACGAATAGTTATGGATGAATTTTTTTTTCCTTTTTTCTTCATTCTCTCGGAAGGGGACTCACACAAATCCACAGTTAAGCAAAAGTCACAAGTCCATCACAAAGATGATTATGTGAGATAACTGTACTTAAGTATAACCCATAAGCACTCCCAAAAGGGCTTAACCTTTGAAAGCCTACCAACTGTAGAAAAAAAAATACAATTAAAAGCCAAGTCAATAGCCTTGCAAATCACTTTTTGGTTAGGAAAACTTGAATCTAAGCCAAGCATGATATTTGAAAGAAGATTATCAACATCTTCATCTAGAAGATCAGAGAAGCAGCATTTCTAATAATAAATTAGCAGACAGATTCATCAGGGTTACAATAAATCAAATTCTCATGTAGTAACTATCCCAATCTTCTGAATACATGAAAGAATCAATTTCTAAATGCTAAAAAGATAAAGTAGGTTTCAGAGATGAGATGTAACATCATAACTCAGAAATCGGACAAACAAACAGAAGGTTCCACATGTTCAGGTATAAGTGTGACGCGATAACAACATGTCCATCTAAAAGAACAACTATTCTATGCAAAAATAAATAAATAAATAAATTACTGCAATATTATTCAAGTAAAAAAGACATAGGAAACAATTAAAACATATGCAAACCTTTTCACCAGCAGAGATGTTAGTTCTCCCTTCAGCCTCCCTAGAAGAAAGGGCACCAATGCCAACTGACGGCAAGACTGTCAGAAAAATACATATGCTCAACAAAGAACTCTGGAAAATGATATAGTAACTTCTATGGTATAAGAGCTGAATGACACACATGCCAAAACATGCAAATGTTGTATAGGTAAACAAGAGCTTGCCTGACTGAAATACTAGAAGCTTCCCCCCAGTACTTTTCATGGCCAAGAACGCAGCCTGAAATATAAACAAAATAGAGAGATATCAACATCTATCTACCTTAAATATACAGGAATTGCTGTATATCCTAAATTATGACCAGGCATTATTAAGTTTCCAGATATCCATAAAGTCTATTTTTTATCAGTCAGGCACCTTTCTCCATCAAGTACCAACCAGCAGCCATAAACCTCAAAGCAAGCTAAAGCTAACAATAATAATTTGTTTAAGAGGCAGAGGATAAGTTTCTTGCCCTTCAAACCTTGAAATAATCCCCCTTTTATAGATAATCATATCTATAAGTCTTTGCTTAAATAGGGATCAAAATAACCTACGACAAAAACCCAGTGATTTTAGATGCTATATAATAGCAGAAGTCATTTAACTTGCTATACAATTTGGGAAGCAATATGAATATCCCATTGCCACCCAGGGATAGCTGAGGTGGTAGGATCAGTGAGGATTGAGCAGACTGTATTGGTCATAGGTTTGAGCCCTGGTGATCTTTTATGGTATTAGAAAAAGATAATAATATCCCATTAATGATATAAATCTGCAAAGCACAAGAATTTTATCTGCTAATTTATAATATAGCCTTGTAATGGCTTACCTTGATTGCAGCACCAAAACATGAATCAGTAGTTTTACTAGTCTGAAACATTGTTGGGATGTTTTCAAGCAATAGCTCTAAATGTTGGCGGCACTGAATCCTCGGAAGGAACATAAAACAGCCAAAGTCAGAGGAAAGCATTTGAGAAATCTCAAATATGACATCATAGCATCAGCCACTGTTAAATTAACAATTTGCACACTTGAACAGATATAAGAGCAAAAGAAATTCCATAAATTAAGAACTAACTTCAGAAAGCTGAACAATGACATCTGTTTGAAGAGGGGTATAGACATCTTGTATGTCAGGAACGATAAGCATCAACGGCTGCAAATTTAAGACATCAAAATCAGCAGAGGAACATTTTCAAGAGGTTCTTCAGTAGATTACATCAGAGAAGATAAAGTTTAAAGAGTTTTTAGTAATCAATAAAACATGGAAACTAACATATATGCATTCCTGTTATACTCCAAACCAAATCTCAATTTTCAGAGACAGATAAAGCTAATGGAGGCAGAGGGACTCAGGTAGATGGCCTCCTTAAAAAAATAGTGCAAACTTTGAACCCTTCCCCAAGAAATGCAGACACAAACACAATAGATACATTATTGGCAGCATGTTCATTCTATTCTCTCTCTCCCTCCCCCCCCCCCCCCCCTTGAGGTGATAAATGACAAGTAAACTTACTGACTATTATTTTCATAATCTCTTATATTAAAATGAGTAAACATGATTTCCACAATTTAACCACCTTTCTTTCTTTTATATAAATATATATATATGCTACTTGAACCACTCTTATATTGATCCTCCATCAATCGCTTGTAATCAGTTAAATCTCACTTAAACACATCAGAGAACTATTCAAACTGCAAGCTGCAGCATCAAAACCATATTTCTGCCATCCCATGTCCCCAAATTCAAGCTTCCACAGTGCTGCCCAGTCCAGAATGTGTTTAATTTACCATAATGTCATCAATGCAACTAATAGCAGAAAAAAATTCTTGAAACTGCTTAAAAGTATTAGAATGTTCTACATCATTATTGCCAATTCGACTTCTCTTTCTCAAATAAAAAGCATCCCACATGATGAAACCAAGAAAAAAAATCTTCTACTCAGTTCAATAGTAACTAGAAAGAGTGAAATGCATGATGAAGAGGATGAAACACTTGCAACAAATACTGACCTGTTGTAGTGCCCGTTTTAAATTATAAAAATGGATTGTTGCGTCAAATGTTGCTATTCCCACCAGAGTTCGAGGACCTTCCTGCAATAAGCAATTAACACATCACACAGCTGAATTCCCAAAGCCTTTTATGAGTGTTAAGTAAAAAGCCATTGGAAAGAAAGGGAAAAGTAAGATGCAAGACCATGTATCAACCTCCAACTCAACTAAAAGCTACAAACATCCAATTACTGCAAACACCCAACTGACTCAAAGGTTCACACAGAGACATACACTTCACAATCTCTATTTTGTTACTATGTCAAAAATTTAAATTTCAACTTTTTTTTTAATGCACAAACAACTTATTATCAAGAAAAGATGCAATATACACACAATATTACATCAACAAACTGACTCAAAGGTTCCTGTGGACAGAAAAGAAGGAGAAGATTTGCATTATCTTTACAATGCATTGCAAAGGACAATTAACCACACCTGACAGGCAACCATCATAACTTTTTTTGGTTAAAATCATACAATGCCATGAGATACTACCAAACTCAAAGGAAATACTCTAGCAGATTTAGAAAACCATGTTCAACAATTTTCTCAAGAAACAAACAATGGAAACTAATCATATTTGTTCTATTATGACAAAAATTAAGTACATTGAAAGCCCATGTGATTTTCTTGATGATCTTTTCACCTAAACCATTTGAAAAAAAAAAAAAAGATATTTGAAATACAAGAACTAATACTGACCAAAATGGATAATCCATATTAGATTTCTCAACCAAAATATACACACCAATAATAAAGCTTAAAATTCTCAACTATGAACATCCAAACTGACTAAAAGGTTCATGTGGAACCATTGACACAACCTCTATTTTGTTCCTACAACAAAATTTTAAATTTCAACTTTTTTCTTTAATGCACAAACAACTTGCAATCAAGAGAACAAACAAATGCAATATATACACAGCGTTACATCAACAAACTGACTCGAAGGTCCATGTGCAGCCATTCTCACTTCACAACCTCTACTTAGTTAGTAGAACAAGAATTTACATTTAAACTGTTTCTTTAATGCAAAAACAACTTAAGTTCAAGAGAACAAAAAAAATGAAATACACATACACAAAATATTGCATCAACAACAGTAACTCTAGTAGCTCCTATCAGAACTAAGAAAAACTACAAATCAGACCACAGGTAGATGTGCATCTTGTGACTAACTTGAAACTAAGGAAAGATACCCTTCAGTTCTTATTTATCAAGGGAGAGTTGTGGTCAAGAACTAAGCATTGAGATGCAACTATGTCTATGAAAATGTTTACATTAACGTAAAGCTTATGATACATTACTCATGCAATAATAACAAGAAAATGGCTCACATTCATGATGTGTTCTAATAATGAAAACAAACAGTACAGAACCCCATCTCTTTAGAATTAAATAGGCAACAGTTTCTGCATACAAATTCAATATAATAATTTAAAATCTTTTGCAATTAATTATTAAAGAAAAATAATAGATCAAAACACAAACTATGATCTTCTTGGTATAATTTCCACATCCACTGATATAATGCAGTGAGAACAAAAGGGGAGGAGGGAAGAACTGGATCAATAAATTACAACAAGAAAGAACAAACACCATCAATTCTAGAAACTGATATAAAACTCACAGGAAGATCAGAAATAACTTGATTAATCGCACTGCAAGCTGCAGCGGTGGCACCTGTCTGTACAGCATTCACGGATACATCAATTAGGAAAAAATACACCGCTGGCATTGGATCACGGACCTGGAATGAGAAATTCAGTGCAAAAGAATGAATTATCCTCTGACCTAATTAAACAAATAACAAAAGAAACACCATTTATGAAAGAAGAAAAAGAAACAAACTCAAAAATCCCCAATGTAAACTCCTGGCCACAATAATTTCACACAACTAAATACTACCAAATTTTAGCATAATTTTAAACTGTTTAAAATTTTTTTTCATCTTTGTCATTTTTTGGCTCGTCTAATCTTTTGGATATTACCCCAAGAATGCAGGACTGGTCAAAGTTGTAAATGAAAAATTCAGTGTCTTAGCTAATTTAAAACAGGAAGGCACTCAATCAGGTAGAAATGAGGGACAAGATACATCTACCTGCTGGGAACTAGTATGACATTAAGTTGAGTTGGGTAGTGACGTATCATCATCATTATGCTAAAATCAAATGTTTACCAATCAGTTCATTCATACATTATCCAAAGGTGTCCACATTCATCTAACAGTTGCACTTAAGCATTTAATTAACAAAAGAGATAGAGATACGGCTACAGTTCAATAAAGAGGAAATATACAATCCAATCAATTTAAAATTTACAAATTTATAAATTTTAACAAACCATGTACTCTTTTGAAGCAACAAATTCAACTGTTCCTCTACACAGCTCAGGCCTCTCATCAGCATCTCTACGCCTGCCATCAGGACCTAGGTTGCAATGGTAGTCACGAGGAGTATCATCGGTAAACCCTGAAACAAAATAGCACAATCAGTGACATTGCCACCTTATTACATTACAGCAACACAATCAGAGAGCAGAAATAGACAAGATGAATGTCTGTGGTCATGGCATTTATCCAATATATAAGTAGCATTTTATGTGTGAAAAGAGGAAATGTTAAAGTGATAAACTCCAACAAGCTAAGACTAGAAGCATAGATCGGTATACAATCTAAGGAACCTATAGCTAACTAAGACACTTGGAGACTATTATTACATTTCAATCGTAACGGTAGTTTAAACAGCTTCCCAAAAAGATTTCCCAAATAATAATTAGGACCAATCCACAGTTTAGCTCCCACAGTGTATGTATAGCTAATCATTTAAGTTTTGACAGCAATGGAACACAAATGCAACAGAATGGTATGAATATAAGCATAATTAAAAGCCACAAGATACTGCCAAATGTATGATATGAACACACAAAGATAATTAATACTGACCACATAAATTACAGATAAACTTCCTTCCCTGATCGATGAACTTCATGAATGGATTTATGTAACCTTTGCAACGAGAACATCGTACAGGACCACTTTCCCCAAAATCCACAACCTATGGTAAGAAATGTTCAAAATATGATGAGTAGATGCAATTTTCAAAATCCATTAAGAGCCTGACAGATTGGTAGCAAGCTAGAAGAACAAGATGATCAGGCATTACTTGAATAGGATCCTCTGATGGATGAGGAAGGGCCATAGGTTGGACCAACAAAGCCAACTGCATCGCTGAGGTTGTCAAAAGGTCGACTGTGCAAGGGATCTGTTACATGGAAAGAAAAATAAACAAGTACCTAAAACATCAAAATGAGTACTGGTTGAGAAATTGCAAGGAAACCTCATTAAAATATATGCAATTACAAAGTAAAAGGCCACAATTAATTTATATAGTTTGTTATTACCTGATTGATAGTGCATCTCATATAACGCGGACTACAGTTACCAGTGTCTCTGACAATGTAATCGCTTGTAGCAGGCTTCAAAAGATTACAAGACATCAGGATAAGTAACAAAAATCAAAATGCAGCTACACAGCAAAGCTGTGATTGCCACATGCATACATGCAATGACAGCATAGTAAAAGAATAGGAGAAGCCAGCCAAAAGAATGATGAGCCTAATTTAAAGGAAGGTTAAAAGGAAAAGGAATAGCCAAATTAGCATATTCCAGAATGAATTAAGTAACTTTCTTTCTGTTCCTCTGAAATGAACAGAGATTATACCGGAGGAGGATTTGCCGAGTTGCCTTGGCGAGTTTCATACACGATTAGTGAGGAACTTGGAATGGGCCTTGGAATTTGATTAGGATCAATCTTTGATGGCCCTGACAGAGGCGCTCCAGCTTGGCCCATGGCAGGTGGAATGGTAGTCATAGCTTGATTTGGTAATTGTTGTGGCATTCCAAACATTCTTGGAGGTTGTGCATGTGTAGTGCCAGGAATAAGAGGAGGTTGGGTTCCCTAAAGCAATTCAAAACATTCAGAATCCAAGTCACAGATGAAAGCAAGACACAAACACCACTTAAACCAAACCACACAATCCTGTACTTAGAATTTTCAGCACCTCATAAACACCACCTTAAAATGGTTTCCAGTTCTACCACGATTTTACAAACCTGACTCAGAGGCTTTAAAATATCCATCTAGACCATATGTCATATGCCAAATGATCAAATTCAACCTAATTAAAGTTCAATAACCAACTTCTAATTGATTTTGCTCCTATGCAAATTGTGATCAGTATAGACAGTAACAGAATTATCAAATTTTGCACTGCTCTATAAGTTTCTGGACAGTTTAACTTTTACCAATCAACTATTAGATTATGCATGCCAAGGATATCAATTCTCAAGCCAATGCAATATTTATGATGCTTCAATGACAAAAGTATCTTTAATTGCTACTATTGAATGATTGAAATGTTGAAAATAACAACTATACATATTCAATCAACCAGAAACTTGGCATGCATGTTGGCGTTGATAGAATAATTAATCCAACAGCTGACTTAATGAAATATGAAATGTACAAAAAAGACACAGTGGGGCATTAAAAAGAATCAAGCCCTAAACCATTGATGCAGGCACAGATACACACAAAAAAGATCTAAATTTTGTTTCAAACTAACATAATAAATGGTTAAATGGGTATCAGCTGATGCCTGACACAGTTATAGCCACGCAATAGGGGCAATCAAGTAAGGATGGGGTGGTAAAAGTGATTGCATTTTGGGGACTGGATAGGTCAAATCAATGGTAGCACTTTGGATGCCACATTACAGGGCGTATCCATTTCTCCCAGAAAACCAAATTGATGGGAATGAAAGATGCTTCTTTTTAATAACACAGTAAAGTAGATGTTTTTTATCTTTCAAATGTGAAGTACCAAACAACCAATTTTCTTAAGCCCATATGACCAGTAAAACAATTGATATCTTCAGAAAAGAAGAGATGGCTGTGTTACCAATGGATCCAAGTGAAAATTTAGGCTCCATTTAGTCAGTGCTTTTGCTTTTCTTTTTGCTTTTACTTTTTCCAATAGAAAGTGAAAAGCAAAAAATAAAAAATGAAGTGAAAACAAGAGCCAAATAGCAAAAAGCAAAAGCATCAAGCAAATGGAGTCTTAATTATACAACCTAAAAGTCTTGCATTAATAAGCCAAACATGCCAACTTGTTATTTTCCATTCAATAAATCATATGAAGGCCAAGGGGTTCACATCCTTAACATTAGAAAGAAAAAATCTGAGCAACATAGCCATAAACTGTAAAGCAATTTTCAAGGCATAAATGAGTTAATTATAAAACAGCAAAGCACATTCTTCCCATTACAGGTTTACTAAAATCTTTTTTATTTCTCAATTCCTTTAGGATTTCTCTGAATTAATGATGAATGCAATGGAAGGGAAGAGAACAAAGGACAAAGGGAACCCTATATTTGAAAAACAATTTAATAGAGGGTTAACAATTTGAAGGGATATGTATGCCCTTCAAACCCTATTTTTCTTAAATGTTAAACCCTTCAAATTAGGAGGATTGGGAGGGGAAGAATCCTCAATGAACGTTTTTTTTTTATAATAGTAACAAAAATTAACATTTGTTTTAACTTACATGTTAATTTTACAAAAATAGAATATTTTCCTTTTCTGCTCTTTAACCAAATAAAATTTGTAACATAGCCTTTATTTCCTTTCCCTCTTTCTTGTTAAGCAATCCAAACAAGCAAAATTATTTCCGTCATTTCCTTCTTCCCCTCTCCCTCGATTTCCTCTCCTTTCCTCCCCCTCTTATATCCCATACACTCTATTAATACATTTTGTTACTTACATGACAAGTCAAACACATACTATCTTGACACCAGCATTAGATGGTTTTCAGCTTACAATTTGGGGAAATGAGGAATAAAACCTACCTCTTTGAGCTAGAAGATATATGCACCAACCATCAACCAAACATTCGGGTCATTAGAAGCAATTAAAGGTAAATACTAAAGTACAGAGCTTAGATTTCTGAACTGATCATTCACAGTTACTAAATAATGCCAAAATTTTCATATCAACATCAAACAGGTGCACATAAAAGTTGCCATTACTAAATTGCATAAACCAAAGGAAGACTATCAAAGACTTCCGTGCCTAATGCAAGTTGCTAAAAGATCAGCTCAGCAACAACATAATCAATGATAAATTTCAATTGATAATACTTAGTTGGAAGAATCTTGAAAGCATAATATCATAAAGTTAGGAGCACTAACCTGCTGGGTTTGCATCGGCCATGTCTGTGGTCCATAAGGAAAACTTGGAGGTGGTGCTCTAGGCACAGCTGAAAACGGTGATGCCGAAGGCAACGGAGGAGCTGGTGGGGAACTAACAGCCAAACTTCCCAAAACAGAACGTGTGGTTGGAGCCTGAGCAGGAGCCCTAGCAGACATAGTTGGTGGAGGTCCAACAGGAGGTTGTGAAACACTTGCAGCAGAAGGAAATCGGGGTGGACCAGGCAAAACTCCTGAACCAATTAATGATGGCCCATTAGTCAAAGGACCACCAGGTGCACTTGACGGGGGCACAGCAGAACCAGCAGTCAAAGGTGAAGATGACGCATAAAGACTCGGGCGAGCACCTACAGGTGGTGGTGCAACTGCGACGCTGGGTACACCTGAAGATGGGAATGCACTAGAAGGTAGAACCACACCACCTGTAGAAGAAGACAACGAAGCAGGAGGAGGTCTAGACCCAAAAGGAGATAAGTGACCAACAGGCGGACCAATGGGTCTCCCAGGAGGTACATTTGCAGGTAACGTAGATTGCGGTGGTCCAGTAGGAGGCACTGCGGGTCTTCCCACCATACCAGGGGGTAGGCCGGGCCCTGACATTGGCAGAGAGGCGGGGAAGCCAGCAGAGACTGCGGATTGAGGGAAAGGTGGATGTTGACCAAAAGGGGAAGGCCTAGGACCAAAATCGGGCATTGAAAGTGGCCGATTTAGGTTCAAATTCTGCACGTTATCGGCTAAGGAATTGGGATTGGTTTGATAATTAGGATGAAAATTAGGTGGTGGCAGCTGTTGTGCACTGGCGCCGGGTCTAGGTGCCCCTGGAGGCACAGGAGCTGCCATAATTTAACCAAAACAAATTCCAATCCCCTCTTTCAATATCTTTTTTCTCTATATATTTTACAACAACACGATCAAAATCTACACAAACCCAAAAAACAATATCAAAAAAAAATCTTCAATAATTCTAAAAAATCTACAGTAATGATGATCCCAAATTAACATTTAAAAAAAAACTAAGATCGAATGAAACAACATAGAATGAAATCCAATTTCGAAGTAAATTAAGTACCTGAGATCGGAAAGAAAAGAAAGATCGGATCTGTTGAAATAAGGAGATAATTAAGTTCAGATCTGAAGGATCGTGACCAGGAGTAGGGTTTTAGAAAGAGAGATCAAGAATTAGAGTTTTTTTAGGGAATAGATCGGACATTGAAATTGGCGGAAAGGATCAGAGAAGGAAAAAGAGAGAAAGCAGGGGCAGGTGTTTAAGGAAACTAAAATTGTATAAATCTGAACTGTTAAAAAGAAAAAGGCTTTAAGGAAAGTTTTTGCTTTCTGGACATTGCGACAACAAACCCGGCTACTTCCAAGCTGTCAAATGTGAATACGACTTTGTTTTATACCCTTTTTTTTTTTTTAATTTCACTCTATCTATGATAGAGTTACAGCCGTTAATTTATTGCTTTTTCTTTTTATTCTTTGATTTTTTGTTTTTTTTTTTTTTTTCTTTTTCACTAAGAATTGTGATGATAAATATAGAAATTATATTAAAATTAGTAAACCTTTTGTCAGTGAATGGACTATCCGAGCATATATTTGTTGAAGGGTTATGTTTTTCGGCAGTGTGCTAGACAAATTTATATTCATATATATTTATTTTATATCAAATATATACAAAACATAAAAGTTATCATATCATAATTTATATGAATATATTAAACACAAAACACATATTATAATTTTTGTCAAAATTATATATTTTTTATTAAAATTTTAAATAATATTTTTTTATGTTTTTTTTAAATTTATATCATTATATTTAAAATTATCAAATCTACTTACAACACTACATATGTCAATTTAAAATGGCATATAAATTCAGGTTGAAGATTCTTGTGGTAAGAAATCATTCCAATAAAATCTTAACTACAAAAATTTTGGGTATCAGAATGGATGTAATGTAAGCAATCATCTGAAAGAAGCAATCTGAAAAAAGTATATCCCTCCAGAGAACCACGGTGACAGGCTAAAGACTAGAGGACTACGCTTAAGGAAGAAAAACTCAAGCTAGGGAATGAAAATGAATGGAAATATCTTTCATTGTTACTTTCACAAGAATTTATGTTATTATGTGATGAATCTTGGCAGTTTTGAGGAGGGATGAATAGGGGTGTTTCCAGCATTTTCGTCTTTGCATCAAAGGGACATGAAAATAAACCTGTTAAAGAAAAAATTTGCCAGCTCGTGGGAATGGGATGAACAACATGCAATGCAAAGCAAAGGCAGCCCAAAACCAAAAATAATGGTGATTACAATACCGACAGCCGTAAACCTTTATGTTTGTGGTTGTATACACCTGCCTGAACTTTCCCCTTGTCACTATCTTGGTTGAAGTTCAAGTAGTTGCATTCATCAATAATCATAAGTAATTACTTAATTACCAAATAATTATTGATAGAAAAGAAACAACAACTCAAATATGAAGCAATCATACATTTCCTAACTGCAAAACAAAGTTCACAGAGAAGATACTCTCAACAACCCAAGCTTAAATTCCTTACATGCAAATGAAGATTTAAAATCAGGTACCATACAAAGCTACACACAACCCAAGCTATTGATTCCTGACATGTAAAAAAGATCTTAGCAGACCTATATATGCATATTATAAGAGGAAAGAAGGAAAAACAAAAAATAAAACCAAAAACAAAAACAAAAGATGTGGATTTCATTGAGTAATATACAACAAACTATACTGTATGGACTCCTATGTAATTGTCAGCTCACCAGCAACTGAAACTTAAAACCCCAAGGAAAGTCATACCAGTTTCCAAACTGTCAGTACTTCTTGAAACATCTCCAGCATCAGTTCTCTGTCTGCCATCCTGAAAAAGTTATTGATTTCGTCTCTAACATCATATATCTTGCCAAAATCAAACAAGTACATCATGCACCCTTTCTTCAGCTTGTTCAATTGGTAAAGCCAAGCCTCCTGCAACCTCTCAAGCACATTCTGTGAGTTGATGTCTTCTAAGAGGCTTTCCTCGCAAGCATCTCTTAGATCTACAATGTCATATTTATTTGCCGCTCCCAGTAATGCCAGTCGATGCTTCCCAAAGTCCTCTTGTTTTATTATTCCATACAAGTAACTTAGAAGGGCCATGCAAGATTCCAGCAACATGTCCTCTATAAGGATTGTGGATGATGCCTTTTCCTTAAGGTTGTGATGGAACATGCTCTCAAAAACGGGTAAACTAGCAGATAGAACCGCCTTGTGAGCACTTACAGTACCTTCAGCAGTCTTGATGGTAACATCTGCAAGAATACCCTCATCAAGCATGCTAGCAAGGCAGCACAGGGTGCTTTGAGTTGATACAGACTGCATTGCTCCACCAGTAGGCCATATGGAAATGAATTCACCACCCTGGATTTTAACAAGAAAAGGGTAAAGAAAAGAAGAAATCTGCTGACATACAATAAGGGCTTGCTTCACAGTGATTGGCATATAACAAGAAAAAGAAAAATCTCGCTAAGCATATTACTTGTTATATATTACCTGGTTTTAGGGGAAAGGAGGGGACCTTCACTAGGATAGAACTCCATAATGAGGTTATGAAGGATTCGAGTAGTACGGGATAAGCTAATTACCATACTGCTCTAAAATAGGTTAATTGCCACCTGCCAGCTACAAGAACAAGTAAGTCACATTTTGAGAGCATTCCTTGCTGTAATAGGGGGCGCAGAGTTTCTAAGTGAATACAAGTGCAGGGAAGGGGGTTAGTAGTCATCATAACACTGTAAATAACAGTAGAATTGATTGAGTCCTTTAAACAATGTTCTCTATTGCCTTGTTTAACTAAAAGGTACACAAGAAAGGCGGGAAGAAAGAAACAGGTATATGTAAATTTGTCAACAACCCTATTCTATTTAAGTTTAGGTCCAGGTACCTCCTCTTTGGGGGAGTGATGTGGCTCAAGGGGAGACAGAGGGATAGGAAGAAGTAGAATACATTTAGCAACATTGCCATTATACCACATTAAAATGATAATCTAAAGGAGCTCACATTTATGGGGCTGATCCTCAGCTCCAGGAACTCAACATCAATAATGAAGCGCCCATGGAATATAGAATCAACAGGCCAAACAAAGTCATCACATGTTTGCAGTGGTCTATCATGAACTGCAGCACCAAGTAAACAAATTAGGGTCAAGGGCATCTTCTCAAAGCTGCTTAACAGATTAATTATGCATAAAAGAAAGTTGAGAAAGCAATTCAAGGTCCCTTGGTTTTACTCAGGATAAAGTAAGTTAAGAAGGCCGTAGAAAAGTTTAAGAGTTCAAAGGAACGATCATAATTACTCATTTCAAAGTAAATTAACATGGATTACTCACTGCGAAGTAAATTAACATGATTTCCTCTTTCTTGACAAAATACGAGCACAATTAGATTTATCTCAGCATATGGGCTCAATATGAAAAGTTTCTTTCTCGTCACACCAAATCATAATAGATAGATCCAAAATTTCCTGTTTCCATTCTTGCATCAGCATGATATAAACAAAGTAAGCACCAACTGTCACTTATCAAACACTTCTTCCTTTTCCCATTTTCTCGTCCAAAAAAATAAAAACACTTTGCAATCAAAGGTGAAGTTGAGTGGTTTTGTACCCATGTTTTCATTCGCAACCGAAAATAAACACTGCCCATAATCATGAATCACGATCTAGTTTCAAATATCATTTCTATGCTAATAATTCTATCTCAAAGAACACCAACAGGCAGACACACATAGCCACAGTAAAGTCATATTTTTTTAGATAATAGAACTACAACTCGAAATCCCAAACTTGCTTTTCACTTTCACATGTTAAATTACTTCCACTACCATAATTCAAATATAAAAGTTGGATACTGTTTCCTATTAGGAAAGCTTTTGGATAATTGATCATTCAATTGTCTTTCTTACAGAGAGAGTGATTACATGCGACACTCTTTAATCCATCTTCAGCTTGCACCTTTCTTCTAAACAAGAATCCCCATTTAAAAGCCATTAATCATTTCATCCAGCTTAGACATGAGCTATAATTTAAATGGTATAAAGGTTTGTGCTTTCCTATCAATATAAACCTTTAGATAACTGGTTACCAATTGTCTCTCTTATCATATACAAAACATTAAAGAACATTAACATGAAAAAAAAAATTCAAAAACCTATGCTTAGAACAACAACATAAGCCAAATAAACAAAAGCAGGAGATAAAAAAAAAAAAAAAAAAAAAGGGAGAGAGAGGAGAGAGAGAGAAAAGGCATACCTGGGGAGATATAAAGTCTACGATTAGCACCAGCATTTGAGACCCGAAGTATAAATTTAGCGAAAGGAGGCTGCTCTTTAGACACCCGAGATGGTTCAGGAAATAAACGAATATACAAATACCGATTCTTCTCTATAGACAAGTGCCTGTTTCATAAAATGCCACCAACCCCCCTAAGAATCAGTCAAAATTACCAAGAAAGAAACAAGAACCAAAAATACCAATTTCCAACTAAAAGAAAATCTGGGTATTAGATAAAAGTACCAGTTCCAAAGACCAACCTTGAAAGGGTCGGATTTTTTGTAAGAACAAGGACCAAAGTTGTCGATCCTCCATTGAGCTAATCTGGAGATAGTTTCCACCTTCGAATCACCCATTTTTGGATCTCCTGTTTTGTTCCTATTGTTTTTTCCTCGGTTTCTGTCTTTAAAAGAGCTGAGACCTATGTCGGTAGTTTGTTTCAGTAGTAGCGTAGCTGCAGAGGAAGAGAAGACGTTTCTTTGACGCCTTGCAAAGTTGACTACTCTCTGAACTGAGAAAAGAACGGTTTTTTTTTCGCGTACACTTGTCAACAAACAGAAAGCATATTATTTTTTTTCAAGTACCAAAAGGAAGATAGCATTTAAAAAGAATAGGGGTTGACTTTTATGAATCGTATGGCTTACTTAACCGCACTTAAGGGGCACTTCATCTCAATTTTAAAAAGTTTGTGGTCCAACTATGGATGAGGAGATTATGATTTACCGATGGATGAATAATTACTACAATTGAATACTCCAAATATCCCATCTAGTCAAACAAAATCATATGCGGCATTATGTTTGGCACTTGGCAGCTGCACGGACCAAATCGCTTCCACCAAAAACAAAGAGGGCATTATGGTAAATCGACCACTCACAACCTTCCTTGCCCGATCCCCGTCTTCCTATCCTCTTTAGAAAATAAAAAATAAAAAAACCAGTAAGAAAAAAATTCCGCAATCTGATCCAAGAATTATCCTATCTCCGCAACCAAACAAATACCAAAGGAAAGGATGTCCTCCAATTTCAGTGGCGATGAAACTGCTCCTTTCTTCGGCTTCCTGGGAGCCGCCGCTGCTCTCGTCTTCTCTTGTAATTTCTCCTTCACTTTCTCTCCAAATTATTTTTCTCATTTATTATGTCAATAATGTTAAGTTTTTATGAAATATTTTTTATTTGTATTTACCTTAGTTAAACTTTTTTAAAAAGCAGTTACTTGAGTGATTATTAATGTTATTGGAAGATATTAATAAATTTTCATTTTTTTAATTCCAATTTAAAAGTTTTAATGAATTCCTAGGGTAAGATGTCAGGAAATTAATAGGAATTATAAGAGATATTTTATTTGCTTAAGGCCAAAAATAGAATAAAAGATTCAGTGAATTTTGTTAGTCTTTTAGTTGATTTGCAGTTTTTTTTATAGGTATGGGGGCGGCGTATGGAACAGCGAAGAGTGGGGTGGGAGTGGCCTCAATGGGAGTGATGAGGCCAGAGCTTGTGATGAAATCTATAGTTCCAGTGGTTATGGCTGGGGTTTTGGGTATTTATGGATTGATTATAGCTGTTATTATTAGTACTGGAATCAACCCCAAAGCAAAATCTTATTATTTGTTTGATGGGTATGCACACTTGTCATCTGGCCTCGCTTGTGGCCTCGCTGGCCTTTCTGCTGGAATGGCCATAGGGATTGTCGGCGATGCTGGAGTCAGGTATTCTTTTCTTCCTGGTGCTGGTTTTGGGAATTGAATTTGATTTAATGCTTTAGTCAATGAAAATGTGAGTTGTATTTTTTTTTTCACTAGTTTGTATTTCCTAAAGTTTACATTCATTATGGAGATGTAGATTTTGAGTTTTGAATTGATGGAACTATTTTTTTTATAGAAAGTTGTTTTCTAATCTGTTGAAAGTGTAATTCTTACTTGCTAATGACGTCGGCAATGAATATGTTTTAAACTTGTTCTTGATGATGGTGTAAGATTGCAGCTGCTAACTTTGGTTTGTGGGTTCTTGCTGTCACCTTTAAAGTAGTATTTCTAGTCTTCTATGTTGTTTTGCCTTTTTTTTAATTGGATGCTAGTTTTCTTAATTGTTCCATAATGTTTCATTTAGCCCTTAAAACAGTTTGTTGGATTTGGACTAAGTAAAATTGTTTTAAAATGAACTTTACTCTGATCTTTTGAAGTTACAACAAAGTTTTTTTACTTGATTATGGACACCAGGGACTTCATTGCTGATTACCTTTATCCCTGTGAGATGAAACGAGGATTGGCTTGATTTCAGTTATGTGCTAAAGTGATGTGGTTAATTCCTAGATTTGACACATAATGTGCATGTTTGATTCTTCTGTCTCAAATTTGAGTTTCAAGTCTAGCTCGAAGAATATGTAAATGAGAAAGATATGCAGAGCTTTACAATTAAAAGTCCATTATCTAGCTGAGAACTATGGTTAGTTTAAAGTTCCAATGGAAAAAAATTGCTTTAGAAAGGATCACTTCCAATTGGCGGATAGATTTTTACTCTGGTTTGATTTATGAAGAATGTCAAGAGCTCATCTGTCGTTTCTGAATGGCGAAGGCAGTTTGTTAATGCAACTTTTCCCTTTTATCCCACCACTTTACTATTCTGTGATTGGGCCCTTTAGTCTTTAATACATCCTGGCTTTCAGATAATAGTTGTCTGCAGATGATCTTTTTGCTTAACTGCTTGTCTCTATCATTGCCATAGTCTTCTAATGCACTTTTTGGCTTCTTTTTATTTTATTAGGTATTGTATTGGTATATACTGTATTTCTTGCTGCGGTCTTTAAGATGCTTGCCCATTTTGTTTGAATTCAACTTTCAGTTGATTTGGACCACTCATTTGATTGTTAGATTGATTAGATTTTATTCCAGCCAATATACTTTGATCTAATTAGAATACTGTCAAACTACTTATTGTATACGTATGCTATTCAGTATACATTGATCTAATTCGAAGGCTACCAAACTGTTTACCATTTTCCTGTTTTACCCTTTGGCTATTGTTTTTAGGGCTAACGCACAACAGCCTAAGCTCTTTGTTGGTATGATTCTTATCCTCATTTTTGCGGAAGCACTTGCTCTCTATGGACTCATTGTGGGGATCATCCTTTCATCCCGAGCTGGTCAATCTCGCGCAGAATAAAGAACGCCAAACTCCAAAAAGCTGTTTTTTTTTTAATCTTATTTTATATTCTTTAAAGTTGGAAATGTATAATCAGAAGTTGAATTTAAATACATGAGATCCCCCCCACCCCGCCTTATAGTTCTATTGAGTTTGATGAACTCTCTGGATATGTTGTGTCTGATCAAGATTATGGAACTGAACTCTTTTCCAAACAGCATCTTGCTCCGCTGGATTACCTGGATGTATTATGAGGCTGAGCTATTATTTGTCTTCAAAGCCCTAGTTAGATGCTGTCAGTAGTGTGCTTTTGTCACTGCACTTTCTTAGATACTTGGATTTACGGGTTGAATTATTAGATTGATGTTCTTACCTTGTTCACTTGGTCGATAGCTCTTTAATCCATATTCCTTGGAACAATTGCTTAATGGCCAGGTCTACTTGCCAGTTGATGATACTGCGGGTTCCAGCTGCCAATGTCAAAATGCGGGCAGTTGGGATATTAATTACGACTTGATTTGACACATCATATCATTTCTTGTTTATCTTGCCTGCATCTATGTTTTCAGGGCTTTGAAAAATGAATTCTAAGCAATAATTTTTGTATTTTGAGATATTTGTTGGGTAAAAATTTGATTGATTAATAAAAAATAATTTATTGATTATAAAAAATGAGATACTGTTTTTTAAAATTGTTTTACCTTTTTTAAAAGAGAAAAATAATTTTTGAAAAAGAATTGTTTATAAGTAAAATTAGTTATTGATGTGTTTGAATATAATTTTATCAAACTTTGTATATGATTTTTAAGTTTAAATTTAATTTGATTTGATTTAAAATATTATTATATTAATAAATAATATTTTTATTTAATTTTATTTAAAAAATTAAAATATTAATATTGAAAGTTTTTTAATATTTTAATTTTAAATATTTTTATAATTATATTCAAGTAAGATTTTGAATATAATATTTTAAGTTTGAATTTAATTCCATTTGATTTAAAATATTATTATATTAATAAAAATATTTATTTAATTTTAATTAAAAATAAAAATTAGCATCAAAAGTCTTTCAATATTTTAATTTTAAATATCTTTAGTTTATATATTATTAAACATAATTATATGTAATATTTCAATAATAAAAAGTATTATATTATTATTTTAATAATAAATAATAACATATATAATGATATTTTTATTTTTAATAATTACTGTTAAATAGCATAATAATATTATTTTCTTAATATGAATATGTTTAATAATTTCTTATTATTTTTTAGTTTAAAATATATAATTTTATATTTATTTATTATGGTATTTATTTATTATTTTAATAATAAATATAAATAAAAAAAATTTTGTTATGATTTTAAAATAGTTACTTTCAATATAAAATATAAATATTTTAATAGTAGAAATATTTTAATAATAAATATTATTATTTTAATATTAATAAAAATAATATTTTAAGAATAGTAATACTATTTTAAATATTTTAAAACATTAATATAAAAATAAAATAATTTCATTTTAAATAGTTTATATTAATATAATATTTTAATATTAAATATTATTAAATATAATTATTTTTTAATATTAATAATTTTAGTAATAAATAATTTCAATATACTTTAATAACAAATCATTTTTAATATTTTAATAATTATATTAATATTATTTGAGAAAAAATTTCACAAACAACAAAATAACAAAAAATATTTTTCATTAACTCATCAAAATAAAAAAATTAAAAATTTTTACCTTTTTAAAAATATAAACACTTCATAAATAATATTTTCTTAAAATCAATTTTTACGAAACATACCAAGCCTAAATTGTTTGAAAAATAAAACCGCCATTGCCCGTACTTGTCGTCTTGATCAACTTCTTACCTTTGATTGTTGCAGATTCTATACTTTCAGCCAACTAATTATTTGATGTACTCTTTTGTTTTTACGAAAGAAGCTAAAGGTTGAAATAGAATATTTACATATAAAATTCAGTAAATACCATTTTTAAAAATAACGAACTAAATTTTAGATTCAATTTTATATGCACGCTGCGGATGGTACCTTCGAAGTAACATTTTGCGGCTTTGCAATAGCTTTTGCAAATGATAATGAAACCATGCAAGTTGGCTAACTCGAGTAATTTCCCCCGCCCCCTTCTTCATAACATTTAGCTGCTTTTCAGCATCAAAACAAAGCATTGAAGACTGCAACATAATAATCTGAATCTATCTTTTATAGCTTATAACTTCCCTTTCAATAACAAACATAACTTTGAGTATAAATTTAAATCACGGTACTCCGCAACAACATACGAGCTTATGTGCAATCACAAAAAATCACATTATGATATATTACATGGCATAACATGGATAAATGCCAGAAACAAACAAGAAGGCGCACCTAAATCCCTGCATTATGAATCTATGATCCATGGCATCAACTTAAGACATTACTATCTCATGAACACAGATGTATTCATGATATAAAGGAATACAATCAATGCCAACTGCTTGCTCAGAGGAAATATGATATTTACAGAAATGAACTCAGTTGCTGAAAGCCTTAACCGGGCACGTAATAATCCATCTTTTCCACTGGCAGATTTAAAACAGATGTTTCCACCTAAACGACAGAAGACAAAGGCCAGATGATTAGTTGTGAAAAACACAAATATAGTAGAGAGATGCTAGCCAATGCATACACACTGTCTTCCCAAACCTAAACACACTTTCTATTAGTGAAATTAGATGGAAAGCAAAGTCTTGCCACAAACTGTTAACTACTTAAGAAATGAGAATAAACATTTCGCAGATTCTGAAGAATTTCTCAGCAATAGTCTATTGGTTAATTAATCAAAAGATCACAAGGCAGAAATAAAATTACCTCTTCAAACGGGACAAAGACAAATGGTGTTAAACCCCTTTTATGGGACACTGCAGGCACATCTGGGTTGTGACTTTCATTGTCCTGCCACCCTTCAACAACTCCAAGGATGTCCTCTTCAGGACTGCTGGCTTCATTATCATTCACGCCGCTTGTAACAAGTGAAAGCAAATCCATTCGATTGTTAGCCCCTACTGTCGTTCCTCGTAATCTGTATATGCATATAGGTAAGTGAACTGGACAACACCGTTTATGGAGGGGAATTAAAGGAATTAAACAGAGGGAAGAATGTTGAGGAGATGGGAAAAGGGCTGTAAATAAAGATGCTCCAACAAGTAATTATCCATTAACCATGAGGTAAATCCCTAATCTAAAGCCAGCATCATCTAAAATGCCAGATATCTCAAAACATGTTTATAGTTTTATGGTATTTTGCTTGTTCATAATTGAGCATTAGGCATGCTAGGTTTAAATCAGATTGATTAATAAACAATAAATGCAAACAAAATGCAGTATGTGCCATCAAACCCCTCAGCTAAAAGTAGATAGTTAAATGCATTGAACAACTTTGTACTTAAAGCATGAATAAAGGTTTTATCTCCACGGCAAAAGTTAATTAGGAAGTCTCGTCCTGAGCTCATAATTGAAAGAAAAATAAACAAACAATAAACTTCCGTGCTTATTATATTACCTTAAACGAATTCTCAGCACAGTAGGACGCATGCCAGGGTACAAGACAGCAGCTTCAACCTGCGGGATAGAATGATCATAAATACCTTTGAGATGCATATCAAGCAACTGATACTAGGATGAAAGCAGGCAATGAATTGAACAGTTAATTTAATGGACATTCAATGGAACTTAAGTGCATTGACCCAGTCAAATATGACATTCTTAACGTTATTGTAAAGAAGAGAGCCTGACCTTGTCCTCTGACAAAGTGTAATGACCACCAAAAACACAGTCTGCTTTTGATGCACGGAAATTCATAAATTTTGCTGCATCCTTTATTTTTTGAGAAGAATTCTAATCACAAACAAATAGAAATATCAATTAGATTTGGAAACACACTATCATGTCCACAAGTGAACTACGTTATCCGTAAAATACAACCTTGTACAGAAATCTGCCAGAAGGAAAAAATCTCATGTACCGGAAGTAGCAGACCTGCAGGAGTATTCACGAAAAGACAAAAAGAAATCAGACTACATTCAGAATAAAGAGAAGAACAAGAAAAAGTTGTGGAATGAAGATGCAGATTAGCAGCATACTATGTGAACTGGATTTGTAATCTTCCACTCTGCAACTCCAGCCCGAACATAAGTATTCCTACTCACATAAAGACCTGCAATTTGAAAAGTGATACTAGTTTCACGAAACAATCTTTAGGAATCACAAATGTCCAGAACAAAAGAAAGCACTGGTAAGCACAGAAGAAAACCATGCTTGGGTTTATGCCACTCCATATGCAACATGAACATAACAACTTAAAAGTGGCATTTTTTTTTAATGTAAAGCAGAGTCAACATATTTGAGGCTAAAATCAGTATGCTGTTTATAAAAGTAATATATAGCAGGGTAGTTGACATTTTCCATGTCAGACATATCCTTTGTAACAGTATAAATGTCTGAGTAGGATGTCCAGAGTACCATACATCAAAAACTGCCTACAAGATACCTGTGGAAGAAAACTATGCTCTGATACAGGTGATGCTGCTGCTATCTTAATTCTAAAACTATGTTAAATCACTCAAACAGAAACACTCTCTCTATCGCTGTACAAATGTTGGAATGCTCAGAGAAAGAGAGAGAGAAAGTGTGTTTTGCGGGAAAACACTTAATTACAGCTGGCTGTAATCTGTATATATTTGTATTCCTAAAATTAAGTATTTGTATCCCTAGAATTAAAGACAGAAAATTGTGATAAACAATCCCTCAATTATAGGGATCAGCTTTAGGAAGATTTAGTTTCCCACTTTATCCTCTAGTTAGCTGTATATAAACCTAAGGTGTTTGGTTAATTCAATAGAAAAGTTTTTCAATATCCTTTCAAATTTTCCACATGGTATCAGAGCTTTAGGCTCTTTTTAGGAAGAATTTTTTTTTCAGCCTTCATTGCTGATTTCTTTTTCAAGCCTTAAAGGCCAAATACTATTAAGTCTTTCTTAGTCATTTTATTTTTTCCTTATTCGGCCTTCATTGCCAAGAATCATCTCCGATTAAATCTTCACTATCAAGACTCATGTAGTCCTGAGAAAGATAACTAAGTTAGAGATAGCAAAATCCGTCACTACTACCCGATTTGAGGAAGTGATAACTGGTCAAACCATAGAAGAACTACAAATATCCAAGCTGTGTACAGATTGAATGGAAACAACCACTTGAAGTGGTCTTAGTTGGTTCAAACCTTTCTGAAATGGGAAAGGAAAATTGAGCCATCTTCTTGGTACTGATCCTAAGAAAGGAAATCCAAAATTTGAAGCTTGGGATGATAAGGATTCCATGGCTATATCATGGCTATGGAATTCTATGACACCAGATATCAGTGACATATTTTTGTCCATGGCCAAAGATATTTGGGAATAAGTTCGGCAAACCTACTCCAAAGTTAGGAATGCTGCTCAAGTCTATGAGATAAAGATCAAGACTGCAGCTCTCAAACAACGGAATAAGTCAATCACAGAGTATGCTATTGTTCTGAAAAATCTTTGGCAAGAGATGGACCACTGCCAGTGTATAAAGATGAAGGTTAGTAAGATGCAGCAACTTTGAAGAAGTTTATTGAAAAAGATCAACTCTATGACTTTCTTGTTGGACTTAATGTTGAGTTTGATCAAGTCAAAGTCCAATTTTTGAGAAAAAAGGATCTGCCTTTTTTAAATGAAGTGATCTCCATGGTTAAAGCAGAAGAGAGCAAAAAAGGAGCGATGCTTGACAGCCTGCATGTAGAAGGACATGCCATGGTCTCTAATGGTGGGAATAAGCAAAGCTTGGAACAATTACTAGTCAGCGAGAAAGGGAAAGGTGATTTGGCTAAAACCTCAAGTCATGACAATCTTTGGTGCACCTAACGCAATAAGCGGAGGCACACCAAAGATCATTGTTGGAAACTAAATGGAAAACCTTCAACTTCAAGCAAAAAATAGGGTTATAAAGGAGGATAGCCAAGAAATCAAGAGCAAGTTCACATGACTCAACATAGTCAAACTAGGAGAAGTCTCGAGAACAAGGAGAGTTGGACAGAGAAGAGATTGAGAAATTGAGAAGCCTATTGGGAACCCTTGAAAAGTCTACTAGTGTACGTTCATTGGCACACTCAAGTAAAGTCTCTAGTTCTCATGGATTAAATGTCTCAAATAGGTCTATTACGAGTGCTTAGGTCATTGCCTCAAGAGCCACACCACATGACATTCTTTGTAGAAGTTTAATACATATACCTTGTGTCCTGTTAATAAGAAAATTGTTGTTGCAGATGGTTTGCTTACAACAGTGACAGGATTAGGAGATGTTCAAATTAATCCCTTATTTATTCTTAAAAATGTTTTTCATGTTCCCAAATTGTCTACTAATTTGATATCTATACAAAAACTTACTAGAGACATGAACTTCAATGTGACTTTTTATCCCTCCTATTGTGAATTTCAGGCCTAGAGTTCGGAGAAGCACATGCGAAGGAAAAGTATGGACTATACTATCTTGAGACATGAAACAACACAAGTAATACTAAGAATAGCATTCATTTGCCATTTCTTTTTGAAAAAGCTCCCAATAAAAACAAATTTTGGCTTTATTATTTTCGTCTTGGACATCATTTTTTTGGAACTTTGAAAATCATGTTTCCTTCTATTAAATGTCGAAAATTTTCATTGTGATATTTGTGAACTTGCAAAGCATAGACGTGTCTTTTTCAGTTAGCAATAAAAGAAGTTATACACCTTTTCACTTAATTCATAATGACATATGGGGCCCATCTATAATTCCTAATATTTCTAGTGTAAGGTGATTTGTTTCATTCATAGATGATTGTACCAAAGTCTCTTGAATTTTTTTACTTATCAGATATGAATAGTGCGTTTTTAAGCTTCTAAAACATGATCCAAAATCAATTTTGAGTGAAAATCAAGAGATTTAGGTCTAATAAAGCAAAAGACTATTCCAACCAGAGTTTATCTACCTATTTCCTAAAAGAGGGGATTATCCATGACTCATCCTGTGTTAATACCTACAGTAAAATTAAGTGGTAGAAAGGAAAAACAGTCATTTACTAGCCACAACTCAACCCTTAATTTTTTAAGCAAACGTACCCAAATCCTACTAGGGGAAAGTTGTTCTCAATGACACGCACATTATAAATAGGTTACTTTCAAGTGTTTTAGGATTTTAAACTCCTATGGAACTACTCTCACAATTCTATCTCAACTATAATACCATAAACAACTTCACACCTAGGATATTTAGTTATACATCATTTGTTCAAGTTCACAGTTTTAATAGGGGGAAGTTGGATACAAGAGTAGTTAGGTGTATTTTTGTGGGGTATTCATCAATTCAGAAATGGTATAAGTGCTAGCTATCATCCTCCTACTAAAAATTTTATGTGCTACATATGTCACTTTCGAAAAAAGGTAAACCATTTTTTACTCAACCTTATCTTTAAAGGAAGACTTCATTCATGGAAGATAAAGATAAAGACTTCTTTTTGCTTGACTTATCCTCTTCCTCAACATCTTCAACCATTAATTCTTCTAAGTCTAAACTTGTTTCTTCTTAGTCCAAGTCAAACACTGAATCTAAGTCGAAACCCATTCTAAACATAGAAGTTGTGACTAAGAATAATACTATTCTTCATTCTATGGAGGAATTATAGGTGTACTCAAGAAGGAAAGTTCTAGCTTCTAAGCTAGTGCAAGTCCAAAAACTGATCCTAACTTTAGAAACTAGGTAACTACAGTCTCTGATTCTATTTCTCAAAATGAGCATGACTCGCCTAAAACTAGAACTAGTGATTATGCTCTGCCTATTGCCATTAGAAAAGGAACCTGAAAATATAATAAGCATCCACTATACCCAATCTCTAATTTTGTGTCATTTGAAAAAGTCTTACCATCCCACAAAATTTCCTTGTGAGCCTAAACACTATTTCTATTCCAACTACATTATTGGAGGCATCATCCAGTGAGAAATGAAGGCAAGCCATGAAAATAGAAATGGAGAAAAAAATAAGACATGAAAACTAGTAGAGTTGCCTAAAGGAAAAAATCCAATTAGGTATAAATGGGTTTCCCCTATAAAATACAAGGCGGATGATACTGTCGAAAGGCATAAAGCCAAGTTGGCTAAGGGCTCCAATTGCCAAGATGAATAAAATTAAGATTTTATTATCCTTGGCTACAAATTACAATTGGCAGCTTCAACAATTTGATGTAAAGAATGCTTTTCTACATGGTGATTTGGAAGAAAAAATATATACGAAGGTCCCACCGGGATATGGAGGTCATCTAGAAGCAAATAAAGTATGCAAGTTGAAAAAAGCTTTATATGACCATAAATAGTCTCCTAGGGTCTGGTTCAGGAGATTTGTCAAAGCAATGCTAGCAATGGGATATAAGCTGAGTCAAGGAGATCACACACTGTTTATCCAGCACTTGAATTCAAGGAGAGTCTATGTTTTGTTAGTGTATATTGATGATATAACTGTAACTAAAGATGATGAAAAAGAGAAAATCTCTAAAATAGTGTTTGGCCAGAGAATTTGCGATAAAGGAGCTAGGGAGATTGTAATACTTCCTAGGAATTGAAGTGGCTCATTCACAACATGGTATTTTCATCTCACAATAAAAATATTTGATGGATCTTTTGAAGGAAACTAGGAAGCTCACATGTAAACTTGCAAATACCCCTATAGATCTTAATGATGAACTTGGAGAAACTAATGAAGATGTTGCTATAATAGAGAGATGTACCAAAGATTAGTTGGAAGACTGATTTATCTCTCACATACTCAAATTAATATAGCATATAATGTGAGTGTGATAAGTTAGTTTATACATAGTCCTAAAAAAGTGAACCTACAGGCTGTCTACCATGTACTACATTATTTAAAGCCAATTCTAGTAGAGGAACCTTGTTTAAAAGAAATTCAAGGTTGGTACTAAAAGCGTATACAGATGTTGATTATGCAAGTTCAATAACTGGAAGAAGATCCACCTCAGGCTACTGCACTTTCCTAGGTGGTAATCTTGTGACTTGGAAGAGTAAAGAATGTGGTGGCAAGATCAAGTGCTGACGCAAAGTTTAGAGCAATGGTTCAAAGAATTTGCAAACTACTATGGTTAAAGATTATCCTAGAAGACTTGAAAATCAAGTGGGATGGACCAATGAGACTTTACTGTGATAACAAGTCTGCAATAAGCATTTCAGTGTGTTTGATAACCTATATTAAAAATCACTTAATAGAATTTTTTTCAAAAAAAAAAAAGTAGAATTTGATGATTAGGAATTTTTCTTTATTCCAAGTATCTTTGTAGTTGTTTACTACAATGGTAATAGACTACCCAATCTTCTATAGTTTTTCCATAGTCAGATATTGGAACTGCATATAAATCTAAATAAGTATACCACCTTGAGCTACTGGTATTTTTTTAGAGATTTATAATAGGAGACAGTTGAGGTATAGGATCAATCTGAGGCAAAACAGAGAATTCTCCTTCAGTTTTTACCTTAATTTCTTCTCTATTTCTCATCTGGAAATCTAATTTGATCATCAATCTCTGGATTAGAGATCTCACCAACCTTTCTCTTGCCTTTATCAGGCAGAGAATCAATTAAAGAACTTGAATCTGTTTCCATTGGTTCTATGTTTTCATCTTCTAAGGATGTTTCTATTGGGTTAGTAACTAGAATTTTATCATCTGTTTCTTCTTCACCACTACTATCATCAATACTACTTTCATTCATGGTTTCATAATTTAACATATAATAACAGTTATATTTTTTAAAGAGCTCTATATGTGTTTTATATAACTCTTCTATCATGTTCAAATATTCTATCCATTCTTTCGGAATATCTGTTTTAGCCATTTTTGCTTTAAAATGTTCTACTATAAGTTTATAAGTTTTAAAATCTCCTATTTCTTGCCTCGAAGAAGAGGATTCAGCTACTTGTTTTTTTGTTTAAAGTTAATATTTCATTTCAATAATATAAAGGACCATAATTAATATCTTGTCTTTGTTTTTCAAAGTTTTCTAATTTGTGTGGTTGACTTCTAATAATATTTGTTTAGACTCATGGTTTAAGTCTAAACTAGTAACTTGTCCTATTTTCTATTTGACTTTCAATAATTTATCTAATATAACAAATAACTTTTTAAACAAAGTAGTACTAGCATCAATAAATCCATTAATACTATGACCAACAGCTATTAAGCTATTTTCATATCTAGGTTCTATATGTACACTATGATTATAAGTTTTTTCTTTATAATCACATTCATTTAATTCCTTTTTTCATTCATGGTACCTAAAACCTTCTATAAATTGTATTCTTCTCTTAACCTACATCACTTATCTGTGGCCCAACATAGAAATAGAGAAGGTAAACATATATATGGGTTTTTGAACCATCAAGCAAAATTAACAATGATTTAATATAAAGAACAGAAACTTGTGAATATATTACACCCAAAATTAAAAGCAATCAAGAAAGAGAGCACATCTTACCATCAGTTCGTACCCTAGGTCTTAAAAGCCACATTTTCCTCCATGAACCTTCATATTTTGACTGCAAAAGCTTATAATTCTCCAGCACTCCAGAGAGCTTCATAAAAGAGGCAGCAGTTCTTAAGCTTCAATATTTACACACAACAGCCTAATAAAAGGTTCGATATCAATTCCAAATTTACCTGCCAAGCCTTTAAGCATGCAATACGCCAAAACATAGGGTTACGAATTGTGTACCTCCACTTTCGACAAACACATGATGCCCTTCCTAAATCATATGGAGCCATCCGTACAAAGACCTGTACATTCATTTCCATCATTACTCTCTATTTTCATTGCCAAATATAAAAAATCTTCAATTTTTTTTCTTCTTGCATATTGCTCTTTGTTTAATGACAGAAGCGATTCATAGGTTGAAAACTGATATTTTGGCATTATAATTAGAATGCTCATAAAGTGTTCCCAAATTGTAAGCAATCAGACAATAACATCAAAAGAAATGTCGTTTATCAATCATCACAATCAAGTG
The DNA here is from genome assembly GCF_002303985.1 of Durio zibethinus. The sequence goes on along the minus strand of NW_019167937.1, from coordinate 28,330,755 downwards.
ATTCAAAATCAAATTTTCTGCATTAAACAACTCAAACACTAGCATTTTTTCTCTTTTCAACGTGGACAGAAAAACAATTAGAAGCATATACCAACACATAGAGGTGACAAAATAAACCCGAATCCAGAAAAACTCGCCCAAAAAAGAAGAATCCAAACCCTTTAGAAACCCGATTCGGTCATAAAAAAAAATAAAAAATCCAAATCTAAGAAAACCCAAAAACAATGAAATGACCTAAACCAAAAAAAAAAAAAAAAAAAAAAGAAACCAGACTTGACCAAGCTCAAAAAGGTTATTAAATTATTACATTTTTCATAAAATTTAAAAAATGACTTGACTAGCCAAACTCTGCTTAAAACCAAAAACCCAAAAATAGCCCGAATCTAAAACAACTCGAATCCAAAATGACCTAATCCAAACCAGTAAGATTGCCACCTTTATCAAAAACTAATGACCTAAGACCATCTTTAGTGAATAGCATGATGGCTAAGATAGGATAATAATCATCCTATACAATGTTTAGTTTATATCTAAAGAAAATTATAGGATTGCAAGGAAGATCAATTCTCCCCTTGGCATAGGATAATTCAATCCTCCTAAAGTGGAAAAGATTATTTTTAATCCATAGGATTAAACTTACATGTTCTATTATACCCTTAAAAATTACATCAATAATTTAAATTGTATAAACTTAAGGGGAAAGATAATTTTGACCAATTAATAAATTATCTTATCCTAATCCTTGCACACATCAAACACAAAATAAGATGATATTATTTAATCTAATCCTATTCATAATATCATCTTATTCAATCTTATCATAATTTTGCATACCAAATGCACCATCATAAGGTAATATTATCTTTGTCAAAAAATTAAAGCCCAATATTACATTGAAATACCTCAAAAAGCAGTTCATCCGGCAAGCAACGATGGATAAGTGCAGGATCAACATATGATCTTCTGCTGGCGCTTCCAAAAGGGGCAACTGGTCTAACATGTTTTCCATAAAGATCTGAAATTTATAAATCAGGTAAAATTAATAACTTACAAAGTGCTTTAAACTAGAAATTAAGCCAATAACATTAAAATTAGAAAAAGAAATATCAAAAAAGTATTATTTAAAAATGAAAACAAAGAAATAAAAAACATAAAAATACCAAGCCATGGCCTTTGCGTTACAAAGTACTGTAGGGTCTTCAACCGCAAAGCTGATTCTAGTTCCGCTGCTAAGGCAAAGTCTGTAAATTAGGCCACACTAATTAATTAATAATAATGAAATATACAATAAAAAAAAAAGGATAACGAGGACAAAACGCGATGGGACGAAACTAAAAAAAAAAAAGAATTAAAGTTTAAAACTTTCATTTATTGAAGTTTTTCTCCTGAATTCTGAAACTAAACAATTTGAAATTGATAGTTAATGAATTCGAAGAAAAACTTTATATAATCGCTGGAAGCAAAAGAAATGGTCGTATTGGAATTTAAAAATTAATGAATTTAATTGTATATACCTGAATTCATGGGAATCAAATCAACTTTGGGTTTTTATGAATCTCTTCTTTTCGCTCTCTCTATAATTCTCAAAGGAAAAAAAAATCTGCTCTGTTTCTTTTTTTTTTTTTTCCAAACCCCAAATTTTTGTTGGCTAAAAATAAAAACCTCGAATTTTCCAAATTGTAAGAAAAAAGATGCAATGGAAAAATGCTGACGTATTAGCTGAAGCGCCCAATCAGAATTAACGAACCTGGCCTAAGCAGGTGAATGAACTAGAGGTATCTACGGGTCGGGTGGATTAGCCCAGTATAGTAAAACCCATAGCCACTCACACTGCATTTTGATCGGGCTTAAATAGCTGTTTTCTGAGAGAAAAAAACAATGACGTGGGTTTACGTGCCTGTTGAATTTTTGGGCTGAACACATTTTAAACATTGTAAGACAGCCCTAACTGTTTGTGAATTAGATTGTGTAAAACAATTAAATTTTTTTTTTTTAAATATAACTAGAATTTGACACGTTTATTGTGAGGGTTTTTTTTTTTCATTTTTCTTTAGAAAATAAGTTATGTAGGTAGTCTTTTTATGCACAGAAGGGAATAATTTTTGTAATTTTTTTGATAATTTATTTGATATATTGGTAGTGAAAATTTTTAATCTCACTTATTAAGAAATGGATACATATCTCATTATGTTAATTAGTTTTTTATTTTTTTAATATATCTTAAAGTGGCATTTGGTTCCTGAGAAGTAATTTTTTCTTTAGAATCTTATCTTTTGTAATTTAATTTCTTATTTTGACTCACGATAACTAAGATTTTTCAAGATTTCTAATAATGTCAAAAAATTAAAAAAAAAAAAAAAAACTCTTATCTACTTAAGGTTTTTAATATTTCGAAAGGAAAGTGAAAATTTTTTCCCATTATTTGTTATCACTTAATTGTATTTTTAGATTATATAAATAATGTTATTTACCTTAAAATATAGTAATTTTTTATAAAATATTATGAAAATAATTTTTTTCTTAATATTTTTAAACAAATATCATGTTTTTAACATAGTGTTATTGAAATTTTTATAAAAGTTATGATTAAAAATACAATTTTTGTTAAAAATATGAAAACAATTATTTTTCAAAATTAAAAAGTGACATTTTAAGATAAAACTGTAATTTTTTTGAAAATATGACGTTTCCAAAATAATAACATAATCTTTTATTGAAAACATAAAAAAAATTATAAAATTTAATACAGACGACGTTTCTAATATAAAAAATGTAACCTTTTATTGAAAATATGAAAAAAAAAATTAAAATTCAACAAAAATGATATTTCTAATATAGAAAATGCATTTTTTGTTAGAAAAAAAAGATTTTTTAAGATAAAAATGTAATTTTTGTTGAAATATAAAAAAATATATTTTATAGAATTCAATAAAAAATATATGTATAAAAACATAATTTCGTTGAAAATATGACTTTTCTAAGATAAAAAGCGTAGTTGTGTTGAAAACGTGAAAAAAAAAAATGTAAAATATTTTTACTTAATATTATTACATAAAAAATACATTAGAATAATAATCAAAATTGTAAGATTATTTTTGTTGAAAAATATAAAAAAATTATTTTTCAAAATCATTTAGCTTGAAATAAGACAACATGTTATTTATATGTTAGTAATACAAATGTCATGTGTTATTCACATACTATCAAAGATAATATAATAAAAAATTTTATTAAGTAATCCTAAATTTTTGTATTGTAAACCAAATACAGAAACCTTATATTTATATATTAACAAAATCTATGAAGTATACATTTCCCTTCAAATATCACTTCCTTAACTCACTTTCTCCTTCAAAATTTAAGAATCAGCAAATTAAATATTTTTGAAAAAATATGTATTTTCTTACTAATTTATTGAGTCTAAAAATCTCATTATTAATATATTTGATAATTTTATATTTTTAAATAAAAAATACGTTTTAAGATAATATTGTAAACAATTCTTTAAATAAATTGATGATACTTAAATCGTTTTATCAAATTGAAAAACTTCAATAATAGTACATAACATCTTTTCAATGATCCTTATAAATAAATACAATAATTTTTCTAAGGATCCAAGTTTACGCTTCCACCCACCTATCATCACAGACATGTACAATATTTAGTGTGATTAAATATTATATTATCAATATATTTTTATAGTTTAAATTTTAACTATGTTTATTAATTATAAGCGATAAGTTAAAGGGATTTGTCAACTATTGATGTGTATTTTAAAAATTAAATAGTGATTTCTTGATTGCTTATATTGAAAAAAATTTTGTTATGAGAGTTAAACTTCGATGAAATGAATTAATTTTTTAAAAATAATATATTTAAAATTTTTCTGTTATTATGGATATATTACATATAAATGTTCATATTCTTAGTTAATGATACATCTTGGTTGTCTTGCAGTCACTTCTTCCTCAGGTGCAGGTTCTTAATTCTCAATGTTTTTGCCTCCGTCTGTTCGTATTCAAAAGGTTAGTTTTTTTAGTTACGACAAGTGTTAATACTAGCTACGCGTGGGTTAATTAAATTGTTTTATTATTTTATTTAATAAAATTTTTTATCATTTGGATTACATTTAAAAATATTTTTTTACTTAGAATTTTTTTAAAGACTTAATTATTCATGATTTTTAAAATTGCTATTATTATATTTATTATTTTTTAAGGATCTAAATTTTAATTCAAATTTTAATTTATTATTTTTATAAATTTCTCTCTTTTATCTTATTATTGTTTATAAATAAATGTTAATTATCATTATTAAATTTTTATTTAAAATTTTTCCTCATTTCAGTCAAACTTAGAAAAACTTTTCATATAAAAATTTTTTTAAAAAATTAATCATTTATGATTTCTATGAATTTTATTTTTTTGTTATATTTTTATTTATTTTCAAAATTTATCATCTTTGAAATAGTTTTTATTTTTCTCAAAATTTTAATACATTTTATTTTTTGCTCAAAAATTAATGTCAATTATCATTACTAATTTTTTTTCTAAAATTTTCCATAATTTGGGTAAAATTTTAAAAAATATCTCATATAAAATTGTTTTATAAAATCAATTATACATGATTATTAAAAATTTCATCATTGAAATATTTTTTATTTATTTTCAAATTTTTAATACATTTTTTTCAAATTTAAAAATTATTATTTTTTGACTAATCAAAATCTACCCTAATTTTTAAATTTAAATAAATAACAAATTAATAAATAAATAAATAAAATAAAATAAAACAAACAAACAAACAAATAAATAAAATTGATGAATAAGGGTAAAGTGATAATTTACCAATATTAAATAAGTGTCACATGAAAAATCCTTAAGGGATTCCTTTAATCTAATGTAGTATATATAATTTATGTAATAGTTTCAACGCATTGAAAAGAAACATTAACAATTTTTTAATATGATAATTTTAATAAGTACCCTGGAGCATTCCTTAACAAACCCATAAGTTAAAACATGCGCTTCACATATTATTGAATTTTTTATGTTATACTAATTTGTTTAATTTAAGTGAATCAAACATAAATTAATTATAAATATTTTATTATTTAAATAAAATAATTTCAAATAAATAAATAAATTTTTTTATCGAATACAAAATAAACTTAAACACTTCTAAAAATAAAAGAATAAATTACAAAAATATTTCATTTCCTTTATTCGATTTGCTTGCACCTTACCTTGAAGGTTAAACTCTTTCCTCTTCTTATAATTTTTTCAACATAAATGCCAAACAAAGAAGTTTTAGCTGAAGTAGAAAAAAAATTTTTTAAAAATGATCATGACTTAATTAACCCCAAACTTAATAAAAAATCAAATTTAATCTCGATAATATCTCACTACCAAAATTACCCCTCAAATTAACATTAATACCCGATCGTATCTGGCCGAAAATTGAGCTGACCTGGAAAGTTTTTTGAAATTGAGCTGGAAAGTTTCTTGAGACAGCTTCAATATGTGTAGTGATAGTCAGCAGCTAAGCGCCAAAAGTGATTGCATATATGTTGTTTTCATCTTGTATTAAAACTTTAATGTTGCTTTTGTTGTGATTCTAGGTCATCCATTCTGCCCAAAGGTAACCCTAATTGGTGTCCATACAAGTAAAGTAATAAAATTATACCCTCCCTTTGTGGAAAAAATATAAAGAAATAGATGATACTATAAGTATGTATCACACTAAGAGTTAATGTTAATCACATTTGTTTAATTTGACATTGCTTGACAATTTATAACCCACTAATTAATAATTATCTCCTCCTAATTGTTTCTCTTTTAATACAAAAGAAATTTATACTTCTTAAATCTCCTAATTAATAATATCTCCTGTTATTCTTGACCTAACAAGATAGACCACATCATCTCCTCTCTAAAATATTTAATAAGCTCAAAGATTACGAGGACAGGAGCTGACTCTGGTGTCTGGTGTATCCACTTGTAAAAGAAAAAAGTTACACACTTAGTCAGCAAATATATACATACATATATATATATATATATATATGTATATCTAATACGGAGTGAGGATGCATGGGATCATGAGTGTGGGATCCGTCAAATCTAATTTGGCTCATACAAAAGGTTTGTCTAAGGTGGTGTTTCAAAGATGGGGATTGAAAAGGACACAAGTCCCCCCCGGTACAGCACATATATAATGCTCGAGTAAGTTTAAGCTTGAGCGCCCAATCATCACAGGAAGTTGGATCAAGTGAGGCTCTAGTGCAACTTGATCGATTGCTCCAAAGCTCGTCTGAAAGAGAGATGCAGAACAACCAATCATCAAGCATTAATCTTGCCTCTGAAAGGTTAGAAACATAGATGTTTAGAGGTTTATAATAATCTGTACGGATATTCCTCTTTATTATCAATTGATTTTTACTATATACATGTAGAGAATACGTAATGGATCACTCTACCTTTACCATAATCCAAGCTGCCATCGGCTCTCTCATATTCATGCTGCTCTCCACCCTCCAAGTTATGTATCAAAACGACGACAACTCTCCCTTTAAAACCCACAGTCTGATAATGAAGATTTTCATCGTCTCTGCATTCACCTACACTTCAGTTGCAGTGGTCGTCATAATCCTACAATCTCGTTGCACGAGCTATAGCTACCTCCCTGTACTGAACCATTTGGGTCTCGTTTTGGGAGTTTTCGCTTGTGATTTCCTTCTCTTGATACTTGTCCCTCCATTTGGCTATTTCGTCTTGGTTTTATGCATTCTTATGCTTCTAATAGTAACACTCAAATCTTGCCAACATATTTTTAAGTTGATTCGTGATGTAGCTATGCTATCATTCAATAGATCGAGGGACTTGCTTCACCGATATATCTTTGAGTACATATTCGTAGTTACAACAATGTTTCGAAGGATTCAATTTGCCCTCCCAGGCAGTATTGTCGACCTCATAGGTTCCGGGGAGGGGCAGCTTGCCTATGACCAAGCATAGAACGAAGTAACAAATTGCTTGTGGTGACTTCGAAGGAAAAAAAGGCGGCCGTCAATATCACTGCGAGTTGACCACGAGTACTTCGTTCTGGTCTTTCTATATTCTTTTGTCTTATTAAGTACGCGTCAAGGTTGTAAGATGTTTGTTAAGGCATGTCTTTCTTTCCGGAGTAGCCATGTGTTCCTTCTAAGTTCAGAAATTTATGAGTGGAAAGATAATATATATTATTTTGAGCTTGTATGAAAATTTTAAAAATTGAATATAAAAATGACTCATGAATTATATATTTTTTTATCAATTTGATATCTAAAAAAATAAAATAGTCAAATTAGTACATAAACTTTTATTTTATTATCACATTGACATTTTTAGATTAATGTCATTAGTTAACTTAACTGATATGGTATAAACATTCAATAAAATATTAATACGTATTAAAAATTCTAATTAATATCACATCATCAAGATCACACCATCTTTAAAAAATTTAAAAAAAATTTCAACAATTCTAAAGAATTTTTTTTTTAATTTTTAAAAAATTGCAATTTTAAAATTTCTCTTAAATTTTGAAGAATTAAACATGTTGAAAGAAAATTTCCAGAATATATGCTGGAATAATTCACTGAGAGAGTGACCTTTATCGGTAGCAAACATTTAATACTTAAGAGAAGAATTGGGCTTAATTGTCTCGTAATGACAACTTGCCTTGACCATATGTTTAATATTTTTTTTCACGACATTATATAATCATTTCTAGTTTTTCCCCAAAGTGTAAGTAAATTTCAATGTTCACGTTAGGCCCAAGTTAAACCCTGTAGCAATTTGGAACAAATAAAATATTAAAAGATATATATATATATATATATATGTATATATCAAGTAAGTAAGTAATGACAGTTACTTTTAGCACATAACAGTGGACTGCAAAAGATAAGTGCATGTATTCTTTGTTTCATCAACAAGTCCAAATCTCTCCTTCTAAATAAAAAGAAAAAGAAAAAAAAGCAAACTTTTAAGTTACTATTGGATGAGAACGCGTACATAAAGATGGTAAAAAAATACAGGTTGAATTAGATTTGAATTGAATTATTTTGGATTGATTCATTTTGAATACAAAAAAATTAAAATATTTTGGATACGAGTAAGGTTGGATTCAAATAAAAAAATATGGGTCATTTCAAGTCAATGTCAATTTAGGTTAAAATCGATTTAAGTTCTAATTTATTTAAATTCGAATCATTTTAATCTCAACTTACTTTAATTTTGAGTTTGGATCATTTCAGATTTAACACTCAATTTATTAGATTTAATTTGTTAATTTCTAAAATTAAATAAATATAATTAAATTACATAAAAATTAAAATGTAAAAATTAAATGAATTAAAATCATTTGTTAATTAATAATATGATATTGTAATACATTGAATATAAAATTAGCTTTACTTGTGATAAAACAATATTATTATTTTTTATTAATTGATATTTAATATTCAATTTCAATATTTCATGTATTGGTTATTAGTATATTATTATTAATTTATATTTATATTTTATATAATCATATTCGTCCGCATTACTCATTATAAAAATAATGAATTAAAAATAAGTAAAAAGTAGATAATTTCAAGAAAAATTTTCAATATCACCACTAAAGAGTAAGATAATGTCAAAACATACGATTAATATTGATTATTTAATTGGCCTAATGACTAATAAACTAATCTTAAACTTTAAAAAACTTTTCTAAGATATCAAAGTTATTTGGATTCGAACATTTACAAGTGGAAAGAGTATACATATATATATTGTTTTGAGTTCGTATGAAAATTTTAAGGATTATATATAAAAATGATTCTTAATTATATATATTTTTTATCGATACTTAAAGAAATAAAATAATCATATTGATATATGAATTTTTATTTTATTATCATATTGATATATCAAATTAATGTTGTTAGTAAATTTTACTGACGTGACATGAACATTCAATAAGATATTTATATGTGTTAAAAAATCAAATCAATGTCACATCATCAATGATATGTCATCACTAAAAATTCTAAAAAATTCTAAAACATTTTTAAAATTTGAAAAAAAAATTCTAAAAATTTTCAGCAATTCTAAAAATTCTAAATATTTTAAAAAATTCTAAAATAATTTGCTAAAACTTAAAAAATCTAAAAAAAAATCTCAAATTAAAAAAAATCCAAAAAATTTTCAAAAAATTCAAAAAAATAATCACAAAAGTTAAAATCTAAATTTTTTAAAAAACTTTTAAAAAATTGTAAAATTTTTGTTTTTAAATTCTAAAATTTTTTTATATTTTTTAAATCCTACAATTTTTTATTTTTTATATATATTTTTAAGTTTTTGAAAATTTTTGGATTTTTATTAAAATATTAAGTTTTTGTTATTTATTATTTTTCATATATTTTTTAATTTTTAAAAATATTTAAAATTTTTGAAATTAATTAATTTTTCAAAAAAGTTTAAAAATTTTTAGAATTTTTTTTAAAAATTTAGATTTATTAATTTTCATGTTTTTTAAAATTTTGTATTTTTTTAATTTTTTTACAATTTAATTTTCATTTTTTTGAATTTTTATTAAAAGTTTTAAAAAATTTTAAAATTTTGAAAATATCATAATTTTTATAATTTTTAAAATATTTCATATTTTTTTATTTTTTTATAAAACTTAAAAAATTTTAGAATTTTTTAGAATTGTTTTGAATTTTTTTAGAAATTTTTAAAATTTTTTAAAACTATTTTGAATTGTTTTGAATTTTTTAGAAAATTTAAAAATTGTTTAGAAGTTTTTTAAAATTTTTTAGTTTCTTTTTTAATTTTATTAAACTTTAAAATTTTTCTATTCTAACGTACCATTGATAATGTGACACTAACTAGATTGTTTAACAGGTTTCAATATGTTATTGAATGTTCATACAATGTCAATAAAATTCACTAACAACTTTTTTTTTTGTTCAAATGAGAGCAAACACCCATACAAAGGCCCACATGTCTTTTCTTTAAAGTCTCTTAACTACTAAGCCAAGAGATGAAAAACGACTAACAATGTTATATCAACAAAGTTAACTAATAACATCGGTCTCAAGTATTAACGTGATAAACAAATAAAAAAACAAGTAACAATTTGATAATTTTATTTTTTAAAATACCAAACTTATAAAAAGTATACATTTCAAGACCTAATTTTATATTTAACCCAAAATTTAATTGGATGCTTTTTTTTTTTTTTTTGATGCAACCCTGTTGTTATATCAAGTAGAGTAATAAAATTTTAACCTTTTTTTTCGAAGAAAAAAGAAAGAAATAAGATGATAATATGACCCACCAACTAAGAGTTAATGTTAATTATATTTGTCATAAAAACTCATAAATTATGTCACTTTTCTTAAATAAGTCTTCATACTTTTATTATATATAAATAAACTTTTATTTTAAATAAAAAATAGGTTTAGATTAAAAAATTATTTAAGTAGAAATTAAAGCCAAAATTTAAAAATTTATTTGGATATAAACTACATGTCAAGAACTTATTTGAGTATAATAAAAGTATAAAAACTTCTTTAAATAAAATGAAAAAATTTATGACCTTTTATGTTATTTTAACCTTAAAACTATAATGACCAATGTATCTAAAAAACAATTATTGCTCATCTTTTTGTTATCAAATCTCATATTTATAAAATGTTAGAGATATGCATACTTGCATCGAGAATAATAAAACATTCTAACATAATTTCTCAAATAAGCATGCTTTATAATAGCTATTAATAATGCAACATTAATCTTAAATAATACATCTATAACAAAATCACTTAGTAATTCATAATATGTGTAGACACCGATTTTGTCCGGGTCTACTATTTTCAATTCATGTTAATAATAATAATTTTAATAAAAATAATAATATTGGTTTAATTAAAACTAAAAATTAATTTTAAAAACAAAAAAACAACCAAAAAAACAAAAAATGGCAAAAAGCAGGGCGGTTGATGCCCGGCACCAACCACCCTGCAATTACCCTTACCCTACAACCTTCGAACCAGCCTCCTGCCACCACCCTACAGCCACCTTATAGTCTACCCTAGCAATATCTATAGCCACCCAGATCCCCCTCTATAAAACACCCAACTTTCTCTCTTTTACCCATCTCTTGGATAAATCTTAGACACACCAGAAACCTCAATCAGCCCTCACTAGTTACTCCACCAAAAAACTAGAGTCCAACCTACATCAGAACACTCAAAACCCCTCAACCCTCACCAAACAAAAAAACAAAAACAAAAAAAAGACAAACACAGTCCTCCCTACAGGGAGGAACCCAGTGTCGAGCTACCTCCAAAAGAAAAAAAATCACATCAATCTCGTTTCAAAAAAAAAAAAAGGTAAAAAACTTCAAACCCCGATCTATAACGATTGGGGCTTTTTTAAGATGATAGACCTTGTCTTCTTCTCTTTCATTTACATAGCTTTTTTATTGCTCTACATAGATCTTCTCATACAGAAAACCATTTAAGAACACTGACTTGACATCTAATTGGTACACTTTCCAATTTTTTTACACTATAACGACGAGTAAGAGCATAATGGTGTTGAGTCTAGCGACTGGTGTGAAGGTATCTGAGTAGTCTATACCGAGTATTTAAGTATATCTTTTGACCACAAGTCTAGCTTTATACTTATTGATTGAGCCATCAACATTAAGCTTGGTTCTGTATACCCACTTGACTCCAATTATTTTTCTGTTCTGGGGTCGATCAACCAACTCTCATGTTTCATTCTTTTCAATCATTAACAGCTCTTTCTTTATTACAGTAATCCAATTTTGATCCGTCTTAGCTTCTTCATAATCTGTAGGTTCACACACACTAATATTACATTTTTTATAAACATCAAAAAGTAATCTTATGCCTATGATAGGACTATTATCCACCATTTCATTCTCTCAGTCTCCAATGCTTTGTTCTGCTATGTCCAAAATAAAAAAATTGAGCTTGGGCTCTTTTAAGGTTGGATCCATCTTTTTTGCATTATTCTAGTTCTACTTTTTATCTTCCATAAAGTGCACATCTCTGCTTATAATAATTTTTTTAGTTTGTGGTTAGAAAACTTTATAAGCTTTTGCAATCGAGCTATAACCAATGAAGATGCCTGAAAGTGTTCTTTTATCTAGTTTATCTTTCTTGATTTGTGGAATATGAGTGAAGCACAAATATCCAAATATTTTAAGGAAATTCAAAAATGGTTTATAACCATTCCATATGTCAAAGGGTGTTTGATCCTTCACTGCTCTTGTGGGAAGCCTGTTTTGTAAAAAAATAGCAGTGTTTACTGCTTCAACCCAAAATTACTTTGGCAAGTTCTTTTTATGTAGCATACATCATGTCATCTCCAATATGAATCTATTTTGTCTCTCACTTACTTCATTTTGTTATGGAGTGTATGGAGCTGTTAATTTATGTTGGATGCTTGCATCCTCATAAAAATGATTGAATGCTTCAGAGGTGTACTCATTGCCATTGTTTGATCTGAGAGTTTGAATTCTACAGCCACTCTCGTTCTCAACTCTGGCTTTAAAGTTTCAAAAGAGTTGAGCCACCTCTGACTTATGCTTTAAAAAAAAGATCCAACACATACGGGTAAAATCATCAATGAATACGATATAATAAAGACTATCTTTCAGAGAAGGCATTCTTTGTAGGTCTACAATGTCAATATGAATTAATTGTAACTTTTTTTATGCTCTCCATATTGCCTTAGGAAATGGTTTCCTATTTTGCTTTCCAAACTGACATGCTTTACAGTTTGAAATATGATCATCAAGTTCTGAAATATTATTTATCATCTTTTTGGATTTTATCTATAGTAGCCTTTGATGATGATAGTGCCCGAGCCTCTTGTGCCATACTTTAGTGATATTTTCTTTGATTAAGAAAGTAATTTGCTCATCCTCTAATAGATTTAGAGTAAAGTTTTTTCCTTTCATTTTTACTTTGAAAATATCTTGGCCAACTGCATCTTTAATCAAACAACTTTTATCTTTGAACACAACTTTATAACCTTTTTTCAATTAGTTGTCCAACACTTAACAAGTTTTGATCAATTTCAGGGACATACAACACATCAAAAATAAATTTTGTACCTGAACAGGTTAAAATTGCAACCGTTTCTTGTCTTTTCATAGTTATGTACTTGCCATTACCAACTCGAACCTTCGATGAGTTTGCGTTACATAGTTCCCTAAATAGATCTTTGTTATGTGTCATGTGGTTAGTACAACCACTGTCTATAAGCCAACTCTTACTTGTTCGATGCCAGAAAAATGTGTAGTGATGAATAGGTGATCCTCTTTCTCTTGATTAGCAATATTTGTATCTTTACCATGTTGTTGATTTTTATTTTTATAGATAACAACTTCATGCCCTATCTGATTACATTTAGTACATTTAGCATCGGGTTTTCTCCAGCATCTAGTGAAAGATGACCCTTTTTTCCATAATATTGGCTAGGTGGATAATATTTCTTTTGATTTTCATTCTTTTCTTTTACATTGGTTGATGCTATACTTGATGCATTTCCTTCAAAATCTTTTTTTTTCTTTCTTTTATTTTTAGTCACGTTTTAATGCTTGGCTGTCAAAGCTCCTTCGATTATTGTATCTTTTCTTATCAGTCTTTTTTGTTCTTGTACTTGTAAAATGTTAAGCAATTCTGCTAAGAAAATTTTTTATAGATCTTTGGTATTCTCCAAGGTAGTGATGGTTACTTCATATCTTTCAAGTACTGTAACAAGAATTTTTTTTTACAATTCTTGAGTTAGTAAATTCATATCCAAGAAGCCTAACTTTGTTTACGATACTAAAAAGCATGTCGAAGTAATCTTTAATCATCTCGGAGTCCTTCATTCTTTGAAGTTTAAATTCCCTAATCAAGTTCAAGACTTGCATCCTTTTAATTCTTTTATCTTCTTCATATTCGTTCTTAGGATAATCTCATATCTCTTTTGCTGACTTCAAAGATATGATACAAGTGAAGATGGTGAATGAGACTGTAGCAAACAACCAGGCTTTTACCTTTAATTTCATTATTTTCTTTTCTTTTTGCACTTTTATCTGTGCCATTGTGGGATTGTCCGAAAATGCAAGAATTTGATAGTCTTCTTCCACTGCTTCTTAAAGATCCAAAACTTTCAAATATGTTTTTATACATACTACCCAAATCTTATAGTTGTCTCTGTCGAACACCATTGGAGCAATTACATAGAGACTGACTTCGACTTCTATGACGTATCAAATTCACACATAGATCCTTTAAGAAGAAAGCTCTGATACCATATGTTATATTTTTTAAGCAAAGAAATTTTTTTTATATATATATCTTAACATTAGAAACATTATAATTTAAAGCTTAATTAATAACTACTCACTTACACCATGACCACAAGCATGAATAACAAAAAATAACTAACACCAAAAAAAAAAATAAGAACAATATGAAACATTCAACTAAGCAACATTTATGAGTTTGTTTCACAAACTTATGCTTTCCTCCACTCATAGAATAAGATGATTTAAATCTCTTTTTGAAGCATATACATTGACTCCATAAAAACAAAGCATTATTGAACTTTGGGCAATAAAACAAGGACTACAACTTGTCAGATATTGAAAAGTAAATAGTATCTGTGGTCTATAAATTTTAGGTCAAATTTTATTTTAGTTTTTAAATTTTAAAAAATTTTAATTGAATCCTCAATTATCCAAATGTGTATCAATGTTATCTTTCAATCTATGAAACTATCTAAATTGATGACAAATGCCAACTAGTATCACATGATGACATCGGCTAGCATCTCACGTGGCAGATGAAAGACCAAAATATAATTTTCTCAAAATTAAAATCAAAATAAAATTCTCTCAAAATTTTATATATTTCATATATATTTTATAAAATATTAAATTTAAAATTATACTTTTTGTTATAATATAATTTATTAGTTATATTTTTGTTTTAAATAGAAAATAGTTCTTTTAATTAAAATAAGTAAAAAATATTAAACCAATAGCAATTCATACAAGCTAAATCTTCTAATCGATAATTGAGCCAAAGAAAAATTTTTAATTTAATTAGTTTCTTTTTATCACTATCAAGATGTTTGTTTTTATTCAAAATTTGATCATATTTTTTTACATTATTTAAAAATATTGGATTTCTATGCATACTATTTTTATCTCTTGATTTGAAAGAAATTCAAATTCTTAATTTTCTCAGGTGGATAGGGGATAAAATATTTTTAGGAATAAACAAATCATAATGATTTTTGTCTTTATTTTTAGTCATTTTTTTATGCCTTGCAATGAATTCATGAAAATTCTTTTTATCAATATAGTTTTTTTTCTTGGTATCTTTGATTAATTTGATGTTAATTTTTATGAACTAATATAATACATATAATTTGATATATAATAAATTGTCCATTATCTTTTACAGATAGGCATATCATTTTAAAAACAAAAAAGTTATTTTTTATTAAAAATATTATTTTACTAATAAATTATAATAAAAATATTATTTTCTATCCATAAAATATATTTTTAAAATAGTAATATATCTTTTATTTTCTTTTTTAAAATATATTTTATAAAAAAAAATAAAGGAAAAGATAAAAATAATTCAAGAAAAAATTGATTTTTATATATTTCAAATATATTTTATAAAATATTATAATTTAAAATATTTTTTAATTTTTATTATGATGTCATTTATCAATAAAATAATATTTTTAATAGAAAATAGATTTTTAAAAAATTAAAATTAAGTTGAAAATTTTAAAATGCTTTTGTTAAAATTATATATGTTTAAAAAATTAAGCAAAAATTTTTATATCAGTTTAAGAAATTAAATAAAAACTCTATATCATTTTAAAATATTATGCAAAAATTTTTTTAAAAGTAAATTTATTAATCTATTCTAAAATATAAAAATTTATATTTATATAAAAATATACTTTAAAACATTTTATTTTTTTCTTTTTTATAAAACTTATTTTATAAAATATATTTAAAAATAAAAAATAAAAGATAGTTAATATCTAAAAAATAAATTATTTGGATAGAAAATAATATGTTTTATTAAGACTTATGAGTAAAATAATATTTTTCATAATTTTTTGTTTTTAAAATTTAATAAATTTTTAAAAATAGAATTTGGAAATTTTAACTTAATTTTAAGTTTTGAATATTTATTTTCTATTTAAAACAAAATTCTATTTAATAAGTTATATTATAACAAAAAAATATAATGCAAAAATATGCAAATTTAAATACAATTTAAAATTATATTTTTTGTTATAATATAACTTATTAGATAGATTTTTGTTTTGAATAGAAAATAAATATTCAAAATTTAAAATTAAGTTAAAATTAAGTGATAATTCTATTTTAATCTCTAAACTTTGAGAAAATTCTATTTTATTCCCTCATCCGCTACTTGAGATACTAATTGATGTCATTACGTGATACCAATTGATATTTACAATCAATTTAGATGGTTATATAAATAGATGGACTATATTAATACACATTTAGACAATTAATGAGTTAATTAGAAATTTTTTAAGTTTAAGAACAAAAATAAATTTTGACTTAAAATTTAGAGACCATGAGTGCTATTTACTCATTATTGAATTATTAACTATAAAAGTTTATAACTAGAACTTATCATTCTCTTGGTTATCTTCAAATGCATGCATGCGTGATTTATAAGAGAGTCACTTCTTCCTCAGCTGCAGGTTCTTCTCAATCAAGGGCGGCTCGTAATACAAGTCAGAGGGGCCTTGGTCTCTCCAAAATTTTAAACCTTTAAATATTAAATGTATCTTGATAGTTTAGTTTTGTGTAGCCTTGATACATAAAGAATCTCTATGATAATCTCTTGATGTATCTTTGTCTTGAATTTGATTTGTATCAGGACTTTTTAAGTAATAAAATTTTCTTTGATGGCCAAAAAAAATGTAAATAAATTAAATTCATCCTTAAACCAAACATGTTAATTTTTTTTTAGAGGCAGCCTTTAACGTACTTTTGCACATTGTAATTTAAGAAAATTAAAATCACATAATTATTTATCCATCTATTATACCAATCAATTATTACTTACAAAAATCAATAGATTTCTTATAAGATTAAATCACATATCAATTTGCTAAAAGTCAAGTTGACTTTTTAATTTCTTCATAAGACTTTAAAATTACAATCAAATATCAAATATGTTTTTTTTTGCATTTGAATCAATTACAACTTCTCTCCATATACTCTCTAATTTTAATTCTATCTTAATTTTTTTCCCACTATCATATATATATATATATATAATATGATACATTAATTGAAAAAATAATATTCAAATAATATTAATTGGCTCTTTCAAAATTAAATGTCAAAATTCACCACTGTTCTCAATTATTGCTTCACTATCTATTTGAGCTGATGCTTCATTTTTGTCTGTAGGAAGGATAATCGAATGGCTAATTTTCTTAATTACTATTACACAACAGCTGAGTTCCAAAAGTGGTTGCATGTATTCTTTTGAGCTTGTATGAAAACTTTAATCAGTTGCTTTTTGTGATTCTAGGTCATGCATTCTCGGCCAAAAGTTGAAGACCTATTTTTTTGTCGATATCAAGTAAAGTAATAAAATTATATCCTTTTGTGCAAAAAGAAATAATAATAAGACACACTAAGAGCTATGAAGTTAATTATGTTTGTTTAATTTGACATAGCTCCACAATGTAACCCACTGATTAAGAATTATATGTTAAAGTGATATTATCTCACGTATATTAAGTATTGAATTTTTTATAATTTTATATTCGAATTAAATCTTTTTAATTATTATCAATTAATTTAAGATTGTATGCTTAAGATTATTCTCGTAATTGTTTTTCTCTTAATACAAAAGAAGTATCTACCTTCAAACAATTATATATATATATATATATATATTATATCTTCTGTCGTTCTTGACCTAACAAAGATAAACCACACGTCTATTTTCAAAAGTTGAAGAGGACACGAGATGACTCAGGGAGTCCTCCACTTATTAGATATCGTCATCTCATATCCAATATGAAGTGGGGATGCATGTGATCATGACTGTGGGGTCTGTCGAATCTAATTTTCCCAGACGAAAGTTTGTCTAAGATCGCATGAAGAAACGTGCCCCTCACATGTGTAAGGCTCAAGTAAATTGAGGCTCGAGCTGCCAAATCATCATAGAAATTGATCAAGTGAGGCTCTAGTGCAACTTGACCGATTGCTCCCAAGCTTGTCTGAAAGAGAGATGCAGAATAACCAATCATCAAGCATTAATCTTGCCTCTGAAAGGTCAAAAATTTAGATGTTTAGAGGTTTATAATAATAATCGACAGGGATTTTTCTCTTGAATATCAATTAATATCATATACTATATATTATTATTTGTAGTGAACAAGGAGTCACTACAACACAAAGCATATTTGGAGGTCAAATAACATTTTTGTCTCTAGATCAGAACTTTTAGAGACAAATATGGTATGGTCGACATAATTCATCATATCTGTCTCTATTTAATTTTTTTTGGGGCAAATATGATATTAATTCCTGTATTTACTGATATTCACTTCTAAAGTTATTATTTTAGTGACAAACATATGATTCCTTATACATATATAAATAAATGTAACATTTTTAAAATTGAGTCGTCTCACAAAATAAAAGTTTGACTGTAAGTGAGTAGGTGAGTGGGGTCAATTGGTCACAAAATGAAAGTTGGGGCATACGGCCACTGCCAAGTAAGTAGCATTAAGTTTGTTGATACTCCCATTGGATAAAAATTTTAGATCCTTGTCCCTAAATACTTGAA
This sequence comes from Durio zibethinus, assembly GCF_002303985.1. The sequence goes on along the minus strand of NW_019167937.1, from coordinate 28,311,809 downwards.
ACCCTTTTTTTTTTTTTTTTCTAAAATAGTCCTAATGCGGATCGAGCAATAAGAGTAGGAAGAGCATGCTTTCAAAACTAAAGAGAATGAATGAACCAAGAAAAGTAATGTTAAAGTCACATTTTCCAAAACTAGCCCTATTTGGTTCATGGAAATTTTGAAGTAAAGAAAAATGAAAATATAAGAAAAACTAATTTTTTCTTGTTTTATTTGGATGACAAGGAAAATATTATGAAAAATATTTGAAAAAAACTCTATTTTATAGTATTAATAAAAAAAATAGTGGATTTAAAACGTCGAAAACTTGATAAGATGAACCCCACCAAAAAAAAAAAAAAGTCTTGTTTGAAAATTTGAAGCCATAAAACTTTCAAAGCTTGCATATTAAAGCATGACTTTAGGCCTTTTTAGAACATAAAGATAAATTAGACGAGAGGGCTAGGAGAAAAGATGACGCGAGTTCCTCAATCTCCTAATATTCTTACTGCGATTTCTTCGTATGTTTGTAAGGAAAGTGAAAGAAATAAGTTAAGATATATTTTTCTCAAATTAATTTTTTATTTTTTTCCACTTCCACCAAACACAAAAATTATTTTTAGAATTTCATTTTCTTTTCTCTCAAAATTTTCTGATACTAACAAGGCTAAAAGAGAAATAAATGGAGAAAAGAAAAGTGATCCAAAAGTACATGTTAAAGGAGAACAATGATCCATTTAGATGGATAATAAAAGGGATTCTAATGATATTAAAAACAACGGTAAAAATAAGATTAATTATCATAATAATAAAATTAAAATTAATAATAAGATATGTGTTTAAATACAAAATCAACGATGACAATAAGGAGAGATATAGTAAACATAAAAAATGATTATTGACATTTGATTAAAATTGGTATATAATAGATCTTATAATATATTTAAAATTTATAAATGTAACAAATAATTACAAATTAATAAAATTATTTGTTATCAATTCATAATTTTGTTAAAACTTAATAATAATAGATTTATATATATATATATATATTAAATTTAACCAAGTAACATTTTGTAAAAAAAAATATTAGTATACTTATACATCTTAAAATAAAATTAATTAATATTTATTTACTTTATTATTTATATAGTTATCTATTTTATTTTTCATTCATTAATAATTTATTTAATTATAAAATTGATTATTTATTTATGTATTTAGTTTTTAGCTACTTATTTATTAATTAATTTATTCAATAATTTTATAAATGATATGTTAAATAATTATAATAAATTGATTTAAAATTTTTAAATGAAAAATGAAATAAAAAAAGGAAAACTAAATAAATAACAACAAATGCCAAATCAATCTATAAGTGCAGATATATTGGCCCATGCATTATTAATTCAAGAGCAAAAAGATAGACAAATAAAAGAGTCGGGGTGCAATATGGAAAAGGAAAGGCACGATGAAAAGGAAAATTTTCAGTGAAGGAAGATTAATGAGTGAAAAACTGAGACTTCAATGCAGTTGAAAAGTACTTTATCATGTTGGATTGGTATAGAGTTGTAATCGATCGAATTCGAGTTGATATAATACCAAGCTCGATTTCGAGCTAGAGCTAAACTCCAAATTTGAAGCTCAAAACTTGGCTTGAACTTGATTGAGTTTTATTTTTTTAATTCGAGCTCAACTCAAAATAAAAATCAAACTACTCGAGCTTGCTCAATTAGGCTCAATTAACATGTAAAAATAAGCTTGATTCTTATATTCGACAAAAACTCGATTATTTGTACTCAAGCTTAAACTCAAATTTAAGATATTTTATCAATTAAAATATATTAAAATATAAAAGTTTGATTATGCTCGCAAACAACTCAAGTTGAGTATAAGAATGTTTGAACTCGGTTCGATTGATAAATTAAGCTACTTGAGCTCGAGTTTAACTCGATAATAATTAAGTCGAATTCAAGTTTTATTCGAATCAAACCCGAGTAGTATGCGAGTATTAATGTATCACTACACCTTTAGATTGGTATGCTAAATAAGAATCTTTAGCACACCGCACGTATGACACACCTCACTGATGACATAATTAGAACCAAAAAGACCTAAACGAAGAAAAAATAAGTGAACCTAATTAAGGACACATTTTTACCAAAAAAAAGTTGAGAAAAATTAATCATAAAAGTAATAAACCTTGTCTCTCTATGTCATGCTTTGGGCGGGTGCCCCAGGTGTTAAGGATTGCACCCCAGCGGCCAAAGTTCGAGCAACAGGGACAAAGGCATGGGTTCACGTAATAAGCATGGTAGATGAGTCCATACCACCCGTCCGATAGCCAAGGCTGCCCACAACAAGAAGGTTTTACCCGCATCATGCGCGCATCACACCCAGGTAGACCCAAGGGAGTAAGGTCGATCCAAAATCATCTAGAATCTTTTAGGATCAGCATCATTTAGCAAGAGATCCGGTCAACCCTTAAAATCAGGATGGGATCTTTAGAATTATAAAGTAATATATATTTTAATATGTAATCTTTTAATTTTAAGAATTATATCACCCTTTGATTTTAAGAGTAGCCATACCGATACTGAGGCCTCAACTATAAATAGAAGGCCACCCCACCCTCATTTGTATCATTCACCACTTAGTAATATATAAAGCATTCTAACATTCTTTTGTTTTCTTAGCTTGCATATTCTGCCTTTCTGGTTGGTTTTAAGGCATTCAAAGAGATGGCATCCCAGATTGATATTACTAGCCAACAACCAAAGGTCTAAGAACATGGCCACAAAAGCGAAAAGAAAGCTAGTTCGAGGGATATTTAGTCTAACATAGATGGGCGTCTGGCAAAGATGGAGGTGACAATGGCTGATGTGAAGGAAAAGCTTGACAAGGTAGAAACTCACATTGAAGATTTAGACTCCATGAAAGAGTTACTCAAAGGTAAGCTACAAGTTACTTTAAATCAGATCATCGATTTGTTCACCTAACAAAACGAAACCTTAGAGGCTCTGGTAGAGACCATGCATAAGGAGATGAAAGAGCTCAAAGAAGAGCTCACTACTTACAAAATAGCCATTGGGAATGACGTGATCGTTGGAATGTCTAAGTACTATGTGGATGTTTTTAAGTTTGAGAAGTTCAAGGGTACCAAGGCTGCTAAGGAAGTAGACACTTTTTATGGGGGATGAACAAGTACTTTTAAGCCACAGGCATGCAGAATGATGCTACTAAGGTAACCACCACTTTAATGTAAATTACTAAAGTTGTCTTATTATGGTGGAGGTACAGGTGCGATGATGTAAAGCATGAAGGTGTATTAATTGAAACCTAAGAAGAGTTTCAAAAAGAATTAAAAAGTAATTCTACCTCGAGTATGCCAATGATAAGGCATAAGCAAAGTTACGTTGGCTTACTTAGTAAAAAGAGATACAAAAGTGTCTATAAAAGTTCTCTAAATTGATATTACAGATCTTATATTTAAATGAGATCAAAGGTCTAGTTACCTTCATGAATGGACTCAAGCTGTGGGTAAAGCATGCGCTGCAAAGAATGCGAATGCATGATCTAGCCAAGGCTATGACCACTATTAAGTCTCTAGTGGAGTTTAAGTCATAGAATAAGTTAGAGTTTACCAAGCCTAAGGGGAAGGACAATGGTAAGAAAAATTGAGAACGACAGTCCAAAGGTAAAGACTGTGACAAGCAGTCCACAGATAGAGACTAAGACCATTTAACAATGATGGCTAAAGTAAGCCATTAGTAGAAAAGTGGAAGGCTACAAGAGATCGAAAGTTGATCTCTTACTTTTTATGTGTAAGGCCACATAAAGCAAAAGACTGCCTCAAGAAAAGTAAGCTGGCTGCCATAGACAAAGGGTCAGATAAAGAGCTAGAAAGGGAGACTACAAAGCTTGGCTTAATTATGCTTAATGCAATCTAAGGTAAAAGGACCCATAAGCCAAAGGGACTAATATATGTGGATTTGTTAGTTACAAGCAACAAGGTGAATGTATTGATGTACACGAGAGGTTCACATTTGTTCATTTCTAGTGATGGAGCCCAGAAGCTTGGTCTAAAGGTGCACAAAGGGACTAGTACCATCAAGACAGCTAATTTTAAAGAGGTTTCAACCATTGGAATGACGTATAGGGTAAAGTTACAGCTTAAAGATTGGAAGGGCAAAGAGACCATTGAGGTAATACGCTTAGATAATTAGGAATTTATAGTTGGTTTAGATTTTTTTTGTTCAGATTAATGCCATCCATGTACCTTTTACCAATTATATATGCATTCTAGATGCACGATGCCAATACCTTGTGCTACTAAGGCATAGGTCCGAGACCAAGGTGATGTCGACCATTTAATTTCCAAGGCAGTGAGCAAGAATGAAGACACCTTCTTGATGGCCCTAAAGTATGATGAACCTAGTAAACCAAAAACTAATACCTCTTTAAAAGTGCTAGAAGTGCTAAAAGTGCTAGAAGCTTTTAGCAATATGATATCCATACAGTTACCTAGTAAGCTGCCATCTAAGAGAGAGATGGATCATAAGATCAAGTAGGTGCCTAGGGTTAAACCACCAACCAAGGCTCATTATCGAATGTCACCTCCAAAATTGGAATAGTTGAAGAAACAGCTCAGGGAATTGATCAATATTGGCTATATCAGGCCATCTAAGGCCCTATATGATGCCCTAGTTCTATTCTAATGCAAGCATGATAGGTCTTTACGATTGTGTATTAACTACTGGGTACTGAATAAGCTAATCATTAAAAACAAGTACCTTATCCCCCTCATTGCTGATTTGTTCAATCAACTTAGTGGTGTAAAGTGCTACACCAAGTTGAACTTATGGTCAAGGTATTATCAAGTCAGGATCACAGAGAAAAATAAGCCTAAAACTACTTGTGTCACCCGTTACAACTCTTACGAGTTCTTGGTTATGCCATTCGAACTCACCAATGCTTTGGTAACATTTTATATACTCATGAACAAGGTATTATAACCGTTCTTTGATCGTTTTGTTATGGTTTATCTTGATGATATTGTGATTTATAGCCAGACATTAAAGGAACATGTAGACCACCACCTACGGTAAATGTTCGAGGTTCTATGGGTGAATGAACTGTTCGTAAATAAGAAAAAATGCTCATTTACCCAGTGAAAGGTACCATTTTTAAGCCATATAGTGGAAGGTGGCAAGATACGTATAGATACCACCAAGGTCCTTGTAATTTTGGATTGGGAACCACCAGCCAAGGTCACCGAACTGAGATCATTCCTTGGGTTAGTTAACTAATATTGGTACTTCATCAAAGGTCACTCATCTATCGCCACACTATTGACTGATTTGCTCAAGAAAGAGAGAGTGTGGGATTGAAGCATCGAATGCCAATAAACTTTTGATCAGTTGAAGTAAACGGTGATCGAAGAGTCAATCTTGGCCCTTTCAGATCATGTTAAATCGTATAAGGTGTATACAAATGTATTAAATTTTACGATATGAGGCGTACTGATGCAAGAAAACCATTTTGTTACATTTGAGAGCAAAAAGCTTAACGAGATCGAGCACAGATGCACAGTTTAAGAGAAAGAGATGACAGTAGTGGTGTACTACTTGAGCACTTGGTGGTGTCATAACGTATAAATCCGTGGACTTATCGTCAGATATAGATTAGAGGAGTCGTCATAAATTTTTTTTGTTTAGGTGTGGTTGGACACCTGATTGAATCTGTTATATTTAGAAAAGAGTCCCAAGATTGACTTAGGTATCTTTATATAGTAGATATGATCTACAAAACTAGAGTTTAGGTTTGAAGTACGGTTACACATAGGAAAAGTTATAGCAACCTCACAGCATCCATCCAAAGGATGATTCCAGTTTGATTTCAATTATCCAAGCCTTGATCATATTTGTAATTTACCAAATTATTTAATATTAAAAATTAGTCTTAAAATTATCCCAATAATTTAGTAACAATTTAAAATAATTCTCTTACTTTATGAGTATTCATAGAGATTAATGTTCCACTCTGAAGGAGCTTCGTCGTCAGATTTATTAAGATTTTGTATTAAAAAAATCAGTAAAGTCTCCCAATAGTTTGATAGGACTTACTTTAAAGCAAATCTCCTAATAGTTTGATAAGATTGTAAAAATATTTATAAAAGTTTTATTTATTATTTTTTAAAAAAATTTATTAAATCTTCCAATAATTTGATAAAAGTTAATTTAAAAAGCAATCCTTCAATTGTTTAAAGGATAAAATTATTTTTTATTTTTTTCTCATTACTTTTTTTTGAAAGAAAATGATTTATGAAATTTTTCAATAGTTTGGTGAATTTCATTTTAAAAATTAAAAATTCTTCAATAGTTTAATAAAATTCATGAATTTATTTTGTAATGATTTTTTATTTTTAAAATTTATTTTTTAATTATTTTTTTTTTGTTTTCCAAAAAAAATTATTGCAAAATATTTAATAAATGACAAATCACTCAATAAAAATAAAATGAAATAAATAAAACTGAAAATAAAATTAAAATCAAAATATAAAATAAATAATAAATAAAAATAGAAAATAAAATTAAAATAAAAAAAGAAAACCTACGATTCAGGTTGAGTTAGCGCGTGGGTCAGCACGTAGATTAGCAGGTTACACTTAGGTTTAAGGGCTTCCAAAATGCTGCTATTTGGGTCACTACATAAGCCAAGTTTCAACATTTTTTCTCAGAAACATTCTGCTCTCTCTTTTTAGTCTCAATTCTCTCTGACTTCATTCTAGAAACCCCAATGAACACCCACCAAAAACTGAAAAATGCATTGATTTCTGAAAAAGTCACTAAAAAATTCAATCAAAAATTGAAAAACTCACTGATTTCTGAAAAACTGGTCGGAATGTGGTCAAAAAATTCAACCTTTTGCTGAAAAATTCAACCTTTTGTCGAAAAATTCATAGTTCATCCAAAACCTAATTTTTTTCCAAAAAATTCCAAGAAAATTCTTAGATTCTTCAAATTTTGCCCAAATTTCTTCAAAAATTCTCCAAAACCCTGATCCAAACCTCAGAAACCCAAATCTAACCTTGAAACTTCAAATTGAACCTTAGATTCCAAAATCAAAATCTGAAAAATTTTTTACTGCCCAGAAAGTAACATTAAGTTCACCATTTTTTAGAAAATTGATCGTGCCTATTTCTTATGATTCTTGGTTTGATTTATAGGCATTCTTAGGATAGATTTTAGGAAACAAACAAAACCAATCCTAAGCTTAAATCCTAGGATTGGATTCTACCCAAACCTCAATTTATGTCTAGGTTCATTGATGATTTCTTGGATTGATTAAAAATCCATTTATTTAGGTTTTGATTAACCCTTTGACCGAATTCAATTCCAAGTTTCAATTTTTTTTGGTTACCGATTAGGAAAAAAATAAATAAAATAATAATAATAATAATAATAATAAAAGTAATAATACTGATCGACGTATATTACTACACTATAGTAATAAGCTATACTATAATAATAATAATAATAATATACTATAATAATAATAAACAATAATACTAATAAAAAATAATAGTAATAATAATGATGAAAATCAATCATGGACACAGATGGGTGTTTACAAGTGGCATTACCTATTGGGTTTGAGGTTTGTAGTTAGAACCAACAATGTTGCAACAAACTACTTCTAGACATAAAAGAAGCTATCCCCCAAACAGGCCCTCTGGCAAGACTTTTTTACGAAATTTGATTACAGGTTGGAGTACAAAGTCTGGGCGTGCAAACACAGTGGCTAATGCCCTCAGTCGAAAGGCAAGCTTTGCTACCATCAGCCAACCAAAAGAGTCCTTGGTGTCGTACATCAGAGAAAGGTTATCCCACGATCCTACAACTAAGATTTTCATTAATCATATCAAGCAAAGTAAGACTAGACGATTTTAGTTGTAGGATGATCTTTTGTAGACCAAGGATAATTGATTGTTTGTGTCGCAGCATGAGAAGCTTCATAGGGAGGTGATGCAGGAGTGCCATAATTCGAAATGGGCTGGTCACCTAGGCATGCATCATACGTTAGCCTTGCTAGAGGATTGTTACGACTAGCCACACATAAGGGATAATGTTGAGGCTTATGTGAAAACCTGTCTTGTGTGCTAGCAAGACAAAGTGGAGCTCAAGCAACCAATCGGTCTTTTAGAGCCTTTGTCCAGACCAGAACAACTATGAGAGAGCGTTACACTGGATTTCATAATCAGTCTACCTAAGGTGGATGGGTTTAGAAGCATCATGGTAATGGTGAATAGATTTTTTAAGTACGAGATTTTCGTTCTAGCAACCAAGGAATGCCCAGTCGAGGATCAGCCTGTTTGTTCCTGAAGCACATGGTAAAGTACTGGGGAGTACCGTAAATCATTATTAGTGATCGGGATGAGCGATTCATATGGCGATTTTGGATTGAGTTATTCAAGCTATTAGGGTCAGACTTAAACTTTTTCACCAATATGCATCCTCAGACCGACGAAAAGATCAAGAGTATAAATGGATTGTTGAAGGTCTACCTCAGGCACTATATAAGTGTCAACACAGCAGGATTGGCCTAAGCTGTTTAATATCGCCCAATTCTCATACAACTTGCAGTGTAATGAAGCAGTAAACTAGAGCCTTTTTGAAATCATGATAGGGCAGCAACCGCTAACACTAGTTTTGATTGCAGCAAGTTACATAGGGCCAAACCCAATAGTATATAGGTTTGCCAAGGCTTGGCAAAAACAGGCTAACCTAACCAGAGTCTATCTACACAAAGCAGTAAAAAAGTCAAATAAGTAGACAGACTAGAGGAACAGGGATGTGCAGTTCCAAGTAGAGGACTTAGTCATAGTGAAGCTACACCCTATCATGCACAATAAGGGTTTATATAAAGGCCTAGTTTAAAGGTACAAGAGATTTTTCAGAGTTTTTAAAAGGGTAGGCAAGGTTGCCTACAAGCTGGATATACCACTAAAGTCGAATGTACACCTGATTTTTCATGTTAGCATGCTTAAGCCATTCCATGAGGGCCAGAAAGATTTAGGGTAGGCAGAGTCAAGGCGTGCACCATTAGGATCCAATGCCTCATATGAAAAGGAGGTCCAAAGCATTATTGCTGATTGGGTCATAAGGCGACAGAGTTATAAACCAAGACAAGAGCATTTATTATGATGGAAGGGGTTTCCAAACAATGAAGCTAGTTGGGAACCAATAGAATATCTATGGCAATTCCACACAGAGAACACGATGAAAGTGTCACGGGATCAGTTAGGGGAGAATGTCATGCCCCGAACGAGTGCTCCAAGAGCTGAGGACCACGCCCCAACGGCCAAGGCTTGAGCACCAGGGACAAAAACAGAAGTTCATGCAATAAACATGGTAAATGAGTCCAGATCGCTCACCTGATAGTTAGGCCTGCCCATAACAATGGGGCCTTACTCGCATCATGCCCGCATTGCAACTAGGTAGACCCAGGGGAATGGGGCCAATCCATAATCATCTAAGATCTTTCAAGATCGACAGCACACAATAAGAAATCTGGTTAACGCTTAAAATCAAGATGAGATCCTTAAAATCAGAATATAATATATATTTTAATGTGTAATCCATTGATTTTAAAAATAGTCATACCAATGTTAGAGCCTTAATTATAAATAAAAGTTCATCTCACCCTCATTTATATCATTCACCACTCAATAATCTACAGAGCATTCCAACATTCGCTTGTTTTGTTTGCTTGCGTATTTTACTTTTTTAGTAGATTTTATGCTCGCACGCTTATTTCATAAGCTGATTTAAGCATATAAAGTTCAATCATAATCTAAGATCGTACGAATTTTAGCTCAAGATCGAAACCTGTAACACCTACGCATCATCTTTACAATGTTAGAATGCTGGTTGACGTGAAAGGCATAGTCTAAATCCACCTTGTAGCTCCTTCTCCTAGTCCTAATATTATGGAAAAAAAAAAAAAAGAGAGGAACATCGAGAAAAATAGTCATAATTGCGTAGGCCGAGGCCAAGCCGTCAAGATAATAAATAAAGGATTTTAAAAGGTTAGAGGGAATAAAAAGTTTTTGAATTATATAATTAAAAATTATTTGTTTAATTTTTTTATTATAATCAATTAATTTTTTTATTTCAATAAAACATTAATATCGTTAATTTTTTAATTAATATAATTTTTTTATGATATTAATAAAATAAATAAAAATTTATCACATAAACTAATTAATATATATGAATATTAAATAAAATATTTTTTTTCACCTTCCGATAAGTTCCAAAATTCGAAGGATAATATAGTATGTATATATAATAAATTAAACTAAGCTCGTGTAGTAATCAATTAACTAACCTTTTTTTAATTTTTTAGTCAAACCAGCGAGGACTAACACAACAAATACCATTCGGAAACGCATTCCTGGCAAACTATGACAAAGACAATACTCCCTAAGAATTGTAGCAGATTGCCTAATTTTCCAATTGAGAAAGCACCAACACTGCAATTCTCTCTTTTGAGTAGCCCTTGTTTGCAAAAAAAAAAAATTAAGAGAGACAAGACCCCCCTTTGAGTAGCCCTTGTTTGCAAAAAAAAAATAGTGACAGACCTCCTTTTGAGTAGCAGAGACAGACTCCCTTTTGAGTAGCCTTGTTTGCAAAAAAAAATATTAAGAGTGACAGACCCCCTTTTGAGTAGCCCTTGTTTGCAAAAAAAAAATATTAAGAGAGACAGAAGTCCTTTTGAGCAGCCCTTATTTGCAAAAAATATATATTAAGAGAGACAGACACCCTTTTGAGCAGCCCTTGTTTGCAAAAAAAATATATATATTAAGAGAGACGGAGAGAGGAAGGGAGAAAGGAGCTATAAGATTCCAATGTTTGTTTGCCCATTTCCCCCATGAGTGCAGCCTTAGCGTTTCTTTCATCACACCTCCGTTGTGCTACTTGAGCTTCTCTATTCTTGTTTGTTGAAAAAGTACATTAACAGCACCGAGAGAGATGCCAATGAACCAATCAGGCTCTGAAATTGTACAAAGTGAGGAAGGAGTCAGTTGCTCCCCCAAAATCCAAGCTGCCATCGGCTCTCTCGTTCTTATGCTGCTCACTACCGTCCAAGTGATGTATCAAAACCAACATAACTCTCCCTTTCAAACGCATGCTCTAATAATGAAACTTTTCATCATACTTGTCTTCATCTACACTTCCCTTGCGGTGGCTGTCATGATCTTCAATTCTCATTGCAATAGCTACCTTCCTATACTGAACCGTTGGGGCCTTGTTATGGGAGGATTTGTCTGTGACTTCCTTCTCTTGATAATTTTCCCTCCATTTGGTTACTTTGTCTTGATTTTATGCATTCTTATGCTTCTCATAATATTACTCCAATCTTACCAACAAACTTTTGAGTTGATTTGTTCTTTAGCTATGCTAGCATTCAACCGACTAAGGGACCTGCTTCGGAAACAAAAATGTTTCCAAGGCTCCAAATTACCCTCCCAATCCCACACAGCAGAATCACAGGCAACAGGGAGGTGCACATTGCATGATGAGGTGCCTCAGAATTCAACGGAGAAACAAACAGTTTGCGGCGACTCTGGAGAAAAGGAGGAGGAGGTGCCTGTCGAGTTGCTTGCTGTCTGACTATAAATTACAAGTGGCGTTGTAGTCTTTTGTACTCTTTGTATATGCCGGTAAAAGGTCCCGGCTACATAATTATTTTGTTACTGTTTAAAAAAATTATGTAATTGTAATATCAATAACTGATACATCTAATTTAACATTATTCAAAAATGAAAGTCATTAAAAATATGATATTGAAAGTATTTAAATATTATTCAGAATAATATGAACCCAATCAAAATAAAAAAAGAAAAAGCTTTCTTTCAACCCAATAGCTTTGTTTGTAGCTTAACATCCTAGTCGTGCAACGACTACAGGGTCTTGATCTCTATAAATAAAAAATTTTATGTTTTAGTCTTTTTAGTTGTTAGAACATGCTTCAAAAGCCTCTATGTTCCGTCTTTCTTTCAAAAGTCAAATTTATTTATCTATTTAATTTTAAAGCTCCAGTCACGAAACAAAACAGACAAAAAGTATTGGCAAAATGGTTATCTTTTGAAGGTCTTTGGTTAAGTTGCATGTTATTTTCCTTTATCTTCCCATTAATGCTTCTATTTCATATACAAGGTAACCGTTAATTTCCTCTAAATGCTTCTATTTCATATTCAGGCACCCGCCAAATCAGTTCTATAGTTTCACGTCATTGCCATTTTCATTATAAATTTTTTGATACAATTATTTTATTATTATAATGTTGCCATAAAACATGTCTTCGACATGGTTTTTTTAATTTCCCCAATCTCTTTTACATTTCAATTGACTCAATCTATTTTTGCTTGTTATTTTTATCTATAGCATTCTCATAACATATTAATTCAAAGGCTCGATTGCTAAACGTAAAAATTAAAAGTCGCCATCAATCTATTTGGTTAAAAAATGTTTGATCACCAATCTTATATTTTGGTCTACAAATTTGAGTTTGGGTTTGAAAATACAGTTATATGTAATTTAATTTATAAATCTTCATAACGCTCATTCGAAAATGGTATTAATTAATCTTATAAGATCCTAAAAATAGTCTTATTTGAATAATCTTTTACTTAATATTTAATTTTATGTCTTATATTTTTATTATTAGAAAATTTTAAAGCTATTCCTGATACTTTTAATATAATTTAAAAAAAATTTCACATCAAAAGTATTAAAAAAATCATTTAATTTTTTTTGAAAAAAACTCCGTTGTCAAATTTATTTTATTACTTTGAAAGTGTATTATAATTTCCTTATGCAGGCACTTATGGTAGCTTTTAAAAATTTAGAAGAAAATCACCACTTGCATTTGACAAAAATTTTAATCTATTATGTAATATTTATTTATTGTTTATTTTACTATTGAGGTATAAAAAATTTTTATTAGTTAAAATTTCAAAATATTTTCAATATTTTTGAACTATTTTGAAAAAAATACCTTACCTAAGAAATTTTGATAAACTTACCACTCGTGACTTTTATTCTCGCAAAATTTTACTTACTTTGACAATTTAAGTATTTTAATAATTTTTTTTGGAAAAGATTTTCAAAAATCTTACTAACATTTCTACAAATTTTTGAAAAATACTTTTTAAATAATCACTACTTGTGATTTTATTGCTATATTTATTATTCTTTTCTTTATGCATTTATTTAATTTTTTCTATTAATTTGTATTGAATATGGTTATTATTATTTTTATGAAAAATTCTAAAAATATTTTCAACACTTTTGGCATATTTTAAAATTTTTCCTTGTATGAAAAATCACTACTTGTGATTTTATTTTTAATTAATACTATTTTTTTATACCTGAAAAATTTTAAAATATTTTTAACACTTTTAGAATATTTTAGAAAATTTCTTTGTGTAAACATGTCAAATAAAATCACCACTTGTGATTTTATTGTTATTTTATCATTTTATTTATTATTTATTATATTTTTCTTTATTCTTGTTTACTAAAATTTTTATTATTATTATTTCATTTTATTTTTTCAAATTATTTAAGAGAAAATAAAATTTTCAAATTTTCCTAAGTTTATTTTTTAGCAATTATTTTAAATGAATTTCAATAAAAGATATTTTATATTTTCTACTATTTATAATAGAAATATAAAAAATAGAACAAAAAATAAAAATTAAAAATTATGACTAAAATACCTAAAATGCCTCTAATCAACTCTAGTTAAAGGTCCAAGGGGTGACTCAAACGGCTCAGTCAACCAGCTTAAATCCATAGTCAACAGCTTGATCAGTTTGTTCAAAAACATGGCTTGGCTTGGTTCCTAGCTCAGCTTGATAACTTGGTTACAACTTTAATTAAAACATCTTTTTTATTTTATTATAAATAGCCCTAAAACACTAAATTTTTCATCTTCTTCTTATTCTCTTATTCTCTTCTTTCTCTCTCCTCCTAACTTTCAGCTACTGGAATTGTTAATAATGTCGTCGTCGATCGTAGGTCACTAGTACCAAAAAATTCAAAAAAAATGTCAGAACGTTTTTCTCCGCCTTTTCTTTTGATCTAACAACTTAGATTTTCCCAAAAAAGCTTTATTTGTGCCTAAAAATTAAGAAAAGCTAAAATAGAAAAAACTCAGATATATCATCGAGGTCACCTCTGGTGACCACCAAAACTTCATTGAGTATTCCTCTCACATTTCACTTGATTTCCACCATTGGGATTTTCCAAAAAGCCTCTATAGGATCCTAGATCTAAATTTTGGTTTGAAAATTTAAGCCACTAGAAAACCACCCCACTGCCATATGATCATGTTGAGAATTTAATATATTCATCTCTTTTTCATGATCTGTCTTTCACCGTTCGGATCTACCAAATACCTACTGCTTGGTTAGCTGTGGTTTTCATTTGGAGTTGAAAAAAAAAATTTTGTGTGTTTCAGAGATTGAAAAAAAGTTTTACAGAAGATTGAGTTTTGTGATTTTTGTTTCTAGCGTTGTGGTTCTCGTTTTAAGGATTGTATTTTTTTTTTTTTTTGTCTTTCCATTTAAGCAAAGAGCTAACCTGGGATTAAATCCCAGAATTTCTAGGATTTGGAAAAGACTTTAGGGGTAATTTTTGTATTGCCAAGTTAGGTACTAATAGGATGGGCGATTAGAAAAATTCATCAATTGAATTGCTTGAATTCTACTGATAAAAGTTTTTTTGAAAATTTTCTGCTTCCTTTTTCTTTTTCTTTATTTTACTTTCTTGCTTTTTTTTAAACTTTTTTTTATATAATTAATAAATAAAATAATATTAATATGTAATAATAAAAATATTTGAACCCAATATAATAAATGTGATCAAAATTTTTGATTGAATTTAAATTAAATACGAATGCAATTCGGATTAATTTTGATCAATTCGAACAAAATTATGTGTTTACAAACTTTTAAATTTTTTTCTTCTTTATGTGATAGATTTTTCAATGATTTGTTGGGTATTTAATAATCAAGCAAAGCGTTGGAAGCAAAGTGTTTTTCTTCCATAACCTTGGGAAACAAACTTGATCTTCAATTTTCAACCTAAAAATAGTTATAAATTCAATATCTCATACATAATTAAATTTTTACTTATTAACTCTTTTGTGGGATATGTAATTTTAAAAAAAAAAGGTAAAATGATAAAAAAATTCCTCAAATAAAAATTCAATAACCATCCAAGTTATATCATTTTATTACAATCAATTAAATTTTCAAACATTTATTTTTAATTTTCATCGATTGAATCCTAATTAGACGAAAATTAAGTAATTGTTGATATTCATTTTTGTCAAATCGAAGACATAATTGGAGTAAAAATAGATATTTAATGGCTCAATAATTAGATAAAAATATATGTTTAAATTTTCAATTGATTCAAAATAAAAATTTCAAGACTTAATTTATTGCAATAACATGTCAAAAACTTAAATAATTATCGATTTTTTATTCTAAAGATTTTTTTAACCCTTTTGCCCAAAAAATACCAAAATCGGCTGTAATGTGGAGTTTTCCTGGCTCTAACAACTATCATTTGGACCTTTTAAAATAACTTATTAATTTTAAGGTTAATATTATAAATGATTCTTAATTATAGTAAAATATTTAATATAAACTTGAATGTTAAAATATTTTAATGTAATACCTAAATTATAAATCTTTTAATTAATGTAATACTTACCTCTAACATAATTAGCTACAAATAATAAAATGTGATAGATAAACAATTCTTTATGTATCATATTAATTAACAGATTCACAATTTAGATACTATATTAGAGATTTTTAAAATTTAGATATAAAATTAAATATTTTACTATAATTTAAGAATCATTCATAATATTAACCTTTAATTTTAATATTGAAATATAAAATGCTAATTTTTGCTTAGTGATAGTTCTAGATAAAGTGATTTTTTTTTTTAATTTTGTGACAATGTTCTAAAGTTAAAAAATTTGTATTTACGTATTCCAATTAAATTTTGTTACATATAGCAACATTAATTTTGTTTCTTTTTATCTATTTACACTCTAGACTTCCATTACTTACTAAATCAGCAATTTGTTCAAGATATCTACTAATATAAATTGTGGCACATGATAGGTTTACGAAGTATTTTTTTTATATATTTTTATTGGTTAATTTTAAATACATATTCATTTTTTTCTGTTTATGGTTAGTTTTAAACATATGTTTTTTTGGATAAGTTTTAAACACATGTTCATTTAATTAACAATGTTAATTTTGTGTTAAACAATTGACGAAAACGAAACTTGAAAATCTAATTGCAAATTTGTAAATTTTAAATACATTGTTTAATTATAGTTCTGTACCCAATACTTAATTAGTTCACTAATATTTTAACTATTTTTAATACGAGTATAGTCAACCATAATACTCTTGGCCCCAAAAAAATCATACTATAATTTTTAATATTGAAGTTTTAGGTTTAAGTTATTGTGTGTTAATTTAATTATTTAATTATATTTTAATTTGTTGATTGATTATTACTTATTGTAACTTAATTATGATATAATAGTTTATTATTCAATTGATTATATGAATATAATATTCTCATCCCAAATTTTTTTTTTTGGTAAAAGGATAAAAAACTCTCGAATAATAGTTTAATAATCATCAAAGTTTTTATAATTTTATTACAATAAATTAAATTCTCAAATATCTATTTTTTTCAATTGAGACCTTCTTAGATGAAAATTAATTAATTGTCAAAACTTATTTTTGTCAAATTAAGAGCCCAATTGAGATGAAAATAAATGTTTAATGGTTCAATTAAATGAAAATAGATATTTAAGGATTAAGTTGATCTAAAATAAAAAAATTTAAGACTTGATTAATTGTAATAAAATATTAGCATTTAAATGATTATTGAATTTTTTTAAAGAGTTTTTTATCCTTTTATCTTTTTTTTCTTTTATATCATTGTGACATAAAAATATGTGTTTCATTTATTTTTAAAAAATGCCACCAAAAATATAAATATAGAAAAAATTAATTAATTTATATTAAAATAATAATCCATTATCTTCTGTTTTCTTCCCCAAATATGTTTTTCCTATCGAACTCATATCCCTCCCTCTTAAGGCTATCGTTGCCCCTTTTTTTTTCCCCAATATGCTTTGCTTATCAAACTCATATTCCTCCCTCCTAAGACTATCATCTTAACATGCATCATCTCTATTTTTTTGATTTTACAAGGAAAAATCGAACCAAACAGAGTACTAACCCTCTTACATTGTAAAAAAAACATTGTAAGCTGATAATTAATAAAGTAGAAGAGCAAAAGCATAAAATGCCAACAAGATATATACTACTTAACTGCCATTATCTATTACTTTAATTTCTTTACCCAAAAGTCCTTAAAAAAAACATAAACCCATATTATATACTTATACCAAAATTATTTTTCAAATGCCAATATCCCATTTGCATGTTAAAGGCCGTAAGTAAGAGAAATAAATAAAATAAAAATAATATGTTTTTCAAAATTTTGCAACATTTTTTTTTTATTTGTCGACTCACCTAAAGCGATAACAATAGAGGGGCAAGAATTTCATAGTGATAAGAGAATTGATCTCTCTTTTGGGTTTTTTTTTTTTATTAAAATTAGTTTAATTTTTTATTTAATGATAATTTTTCCTTTCAAGTAATTTGTCATGTTATTTTTTTAATTGCAACTCCTCATCCACTTGGTTATTTTTTTCTAATTTGAAATAGCCGCGTTAGTTTTTGACATTAAGATTAACATTACTTTATTTTTTTATCCATAAGTAATTAAAATTGCATCAAAATTTATAATAAAATTATAAAATTATAAAAAAAAAATAGAATGACAAATATAAAAACCCAATTAATAGGACGGCAAATTTGATCTTTTATTCGTAATTTTTTTAATAAATTTTCGCTACTATTTATAATACTGAAAAAGAGTGAAACGAAAAAAACCAAAACAAGCAAGGAACCGTTCCGCAAGTGGCAAGCGGCAGCTCACTGTCAAAAAGGCCACTTGAAGATCTACTCAGAGAATTGAAGATTTCCAATCGAGCCTGGTAAATATTCTATTTCTTAAATTTCTATTTCCGTTTTCATTTCTTTCTTCCACTGATCTGAAAATGGAATTTTCTTTCCGTTTCATTTAGGGACTGCATCTGCCTGGGGCTTTTCCCCATCTTTTTCACTTCAATTCTTGTTCTAAATTTGCACATTTCCATCTGGGTTTTTTTTTTATCTTTCCCTGTTTTTGTTTTGTGTGTGTGGGGGGGGGGGGGAGTTTGTTATTTTTTGTCAATTATTATCCTGGGTTTCCAGCCCCATAATCTTAAGCAAATATGTTGTTTTTCTACTCTCAGATTTGTTTTCTTTTGATGAAAAATGCAAGGAAAAAGAAATTTCTTTTGAAGAAATTTTACTATCTTTCTTTTTCCAAATAAATCCACATTTTATTTGTGCATTCTTTTTTCCCTTTGTCGAATAGCCTTATGTGTTACGCCTCGTAAACTTGGTGAAGTGGTGGATTTTTCATGGAAAAGGGTGTGATTTCTTCAACATAACTAAAATAAAAAGCAAAACTATTTGGTCATAAAGCCCTAAGTCTAACTCCCCAAATCTCTTTTCTGAAAAACGAGTAAACAACCTAAACAATTAGCCCTAAGTCTAATTTGTGCTTGGTTCTTTGCTTCAGGTTTTATTTTATTTTATTTTTTGTTTCTTTTATTTCTTCTTTGTTAACTTGAAAATAATTCTTATTCGCTTCAATTATTTCTTTTAATTTTTATATTCTATTTGAACTTTGAAAGATTAAGATGCGTTTTATTGAAGAGTTCGATTTATTAACTTTTTTGATCTGTTTATTCTTTTTGTTGAAAAACCAATGCCATTGAGGAAAAATCAGGTATTTACCAAGTTTAGGTATTTAGTAGGTGTTGCTTATCTAATTCCGGTAGGATTCGGGTAGCGAGATTAAAAAATTACTTGGGTGGTCATCGGGTTTGGGTATTATGAAACAAAATTGGGTTTGGGTATGGGTACCCCAAAAATAGCGGGTACCCTATCTGTTGCCATTCCTAGGTTTATCAGTAGGAGGCTGCATGAGTTAGGAGTAATATATCCTTTGTTTGCAATTATACTACCTAGAGGGTTGGTTGAAGTTCAACATTGCGAAAACTAATCCAAATTGGGTGTCCTTTTGTTTGTTTCTGAATATAGTGGTGAGTCAACTGAGTGCTATTTCTAATCAATGCACTTGGGGAACCTTAGTTTGCTTCAGGGTTGGCATTTTCTTCGGTTCTGGCTATTTATCTTGGACTTTAAATCTAAAAAATCAGTTAACTTTAGATCATTATCACTTTCTTAGTGCCTGTTTCCAAATTTGATGCATTCTATCATTTTCTTGTTTTTTGCTTTGTTCATAGTCTCAATGATAACGACATTAACTGTAAGGAGGATAATAAATCATGTTCGTCTCCTATTATGTAACATTTTTGTATTAAATGGTGATTCCCATAACTTGAGCTTCTGTTGCTACTCTTGTCAGCTCAAGAGTTCTACTGTTGCACTGGATGGCAGTTCCTTCTGTAGATTGGTATCAATCTAAAAAGATATTTTATGTATTTATTTTATCAACAGAACAGATTTGTTTGGTTGTGGATGAGTCTGATTGTTATTTTAGAACATAAAATAGGTGCTCAACATGTTGATATCATTCCTTTCTACTCCAGTGTTTCCTTATAAAATAAAACTAATATTTTATTTATGTTGATTTTACACCTCAACTGTAGAAAAATATCACATTTTGTGCATCTTAATCTTGCAGCCAAGATGTTAATTATGGTATCATGTATCTGCTAAATTCTTTAATTTTTTTTTTTTTTTGCCTAATTGTAGTCAACTTTTGAATGTTCAATGAAAAGTTTTCTCCCTGTCTCTGCAGCAGGTGTTCAGTCAGCAAAGGATGGAGTTATCTGGTGTGGTTGTATATATATACAGGGCCTGGCAAATGCATGTGCACACAATACACACTTGCTAATAGCTAAACCTTGTAATAAATTGTATTTTTTTGTTTTAGATGTCTACAGATGTGGAGGGTCGTCTAGTTAAAGTTCCTGAAACCTCTGCTCTCTCTGGTGAAGCCCAAGTAATATGGTATAGTTGTTTGCTTAAGCAAGTATCTGTCTATGGAATAGCGGCAGGATACTGCATCTCAGCGTCTCTTCTCTCCATCATCAACAAATGGGCTGTCATGAAATTTCCTTATCCGGGGGCTCTAACTGCTTTGCAGTACCTGACAAGTGCAGCTGGTGTATGCCTCTGTGGATGGTTCAAGGTCATAGAGCATGATCCAATTGACCTTCTGACTATGTGGCGGTTCCTACCTGCAGCCATTATATTTTACCTCTCTCTCTTCACCAACAGTGAGCTCCTCCTACATGCTAATGTTGACACTTTCATTGTCTTCCGTTCAGCAGTTCCTATGTTTGTTGCAATAGGAGAGACCCTTTTCTTGCACCAGCCATGGCCTTCGATGAAGACATGGATCTCGTTAGGCACCATCTTTGGTGGCAGTGTGCTTTATGTTCTTACTGATTACCAGTTCACATTAACTGCCTATACTTGGGCTGTTGCATACCTGGTAAGCATGTCTATAGATTTTGTTTACATAAAGCATGTGGTAATGACTATTGGTCTAAATACGTGGGGTCTTGTACTGTACAATAATCTTGAGGCTCTCCTTTTGTTTCCTCTTGAGCTACTAATAATGGGGGAGTTGAAGAAAATAAAGCATGAAATCTCAGAAGAGTCTGATTGGTACTCTTTTCAAGTGATTTTGCCTGTGGGTTTATCGTGTTTATTTGGTTTGGCCATCTCTTTCTTTGGGTTCTCTTGTCGAAGGGCAATTTCTGCTACAGGGTTCACTGTTCTTGGTATAGTTAACAAGCTATTGACAGTTGTGATTAATTTGGCTATTTGGGACAAGCATTCCACTTTTGTGGGGACCGTGGGGCTCTTGATTTGTATGTTAGGTGGGATTATGTATCAACAGTCTACAAGCAATAAGCTCAAAGCTGTTAATGAAGTTACAGTAAAAGAGAGCGAGGAACAACAGAATTTACTTGAAATGCAAAACAATACAGAGGGAAAGAACAATGAAAAGGAAGTCATTGAGATAGAAGTGAAGTGAAAGGGCTTAAAATAGGAGCATTCTGGGCCTTCTCCCATCTGCATATGAAAGACATTTTTTGATTCGGCATGGCTGATGAATTCTTGGGGCAATGTCTCATGAAAACATCGATCTCCATATGCACAAAATACCTACATTGAAGATTCAGGCTCAGGTCTAATGCATATATGGCGTTTAATCCAGTCAGTCTTTCATTGCCCAAACTCAAAACTTGACCTTTCCAGATTGATACATGATTTTTATTTCCCATCCAACAAACTAGGATGGGTTAGAATTTTGCATTCCTTTGTTTTATATTACTACCATGAACATTTTATTAACCCAATCAATTTTTCATCATCTTACCAGTGCCTAAGATTATATAGATATAGGTCATAATGCATTAGTTATGTTAGATCAAGGTTAGCTTCAAACCTTTGGTCGCAAGTTCCCTCCAATTGTTTAATTTATTTGTTATCTATTACCATTTTGTGCATCTTCAAATTTATAAATAAATATATTTAGTTGTTTCCGTTGTTATGTATCGTGTTCATGTATCATCAATAGTGAACATCAGAAGAATAGTTGAGTGTTTGCAAGGAACTGTGAGCCCTTGTATTTCCACCCTGATAAGTGGAACCAAGAAAAAAAGAAAGTGATTTTGCATACAAAATGGAAAAATGTAGCTTTTGAGTTGTTCTGCACCCATGAATGTTAAAGTAGAGAGATGTGGTGCTCCCCGCACTTGAACAAGTAATCAGGTGTTATAATTAAGGGGCAAGTAACTATCACTGGTATGGTGTGATTCTCTCTTTCTGATTCCTCCGAAGAGCAACCCGAGATTACACCGATCCAGACAATCCGCGGATGATCTGGACCGTTACCCCTAAGTAGGCTCTGTTACTAGTTTCACTAGACAACTACAAATTGGAGCGACAAGGCTCAATCAGTCTATAACTGAACTTGTAAGTGGGCGCTTAGCCCAATAAGTCAATGACGTCGGGCTGTTAAGCCTTTTAGGCCACAAGGTTTGAATAACAGAACAAGTACAGGTCGAAAGCAACATGTTAAGATCAGTCAATAAATTCCATTCATACTCCAACGGATGTAATTAAGTGGAGTCAAAGTCGATCCACTACTAATTTCGTGTCTGATTGGATTTGAAAACACAAGATTCAAAGTTCAATTTATAATAAACAAAGACAAGCTAACGTATAGCATGACTTGTTTACATCTTTAATATTAAAAATTTTTAAAAATTGTGATATGATCCATTTTTTACAATGAATTTTAGCTGTCCCAAAAAAATTTTAAAAATAACTTTGAAAAAGGCGAAAATTTATGATCTTATCCGATTTTCAGGTCCAAAGTAAATTTGTCGGCCATGCCTTTGTTCAAGATTGTACCTGAAACAGATGTGATCCTATTGGAGACCAATTTAACACGTTTCTGAAATGGGACAGGACCTCTCACAGCAATAGAAGCTAACTTTATCTTCTCCACGTGAATTTACACTGCAAGCAACAGCAGGCAGCAGCAGCAGAGATTTTAGCACATGATCAGTCTACTGTTCAGTCAACGTCCAAAAAAGTTTTACAGTAAAAAAAAAATCGTTGCTAAAAATCACCTCTCCTCTAAAAAAATGTACATACTGCTCAAAGTTTTTTTTTTTTTTAAATATGAATTAAAAGAATTTATTTTTAATAAAAAATAGTAATTAATGGATAAAAAATAGATTATATATGTTAAATTTTAAATTTATTGAATATAATCTTTTAAAAATGATTGTCTAAATTAATTTAATTAAATCTCAAATTCATATAAGAGTTTACTTTTGCTATATGGAAAATTAAAAATAATTAAACTCATTCGTTGTTTTGAAATTTTATTTCAATAGTATTTTTTTTCTCCATTATTGACGCATGAAACTTATTTTGCACTTCAATTTATATTTTGACAATACAATGAAAAGATGAAATCCGATTAACAATTGATAAATGAACTAACAATTGTTATCCTATCTAAGAAGAGTGAAATTCAAGATTCCAATCCTCTATTTTTCTCTTTTTAATAAAAATTTCTCAAATCTGTAGCTGCATTAAAAGATAATTACATGTAAAATTACAATAAAACCCTTATTATACTTTTTCCAAAATTATTTTATTTGCATGCCAATTGACCGGAGCTTGACATGTGGCATGTTTATCGCTTTTTAAAAATTCAATGCATTTTTATTTTCTAATCTGTCATTTACAATAATTACAACACAATTAATCAGTGTGAATTTTAAATTATGTAAATTTATTAAAATATTATAGAGAATCTACACTTATAAATGATAGATCTTTATATAATTTTTTATTATGATTGAATAATTACAAAATTAAAATAAAAATATAATTGCAAGTAAACTACTCTATAAAATTAAGATTTTGGGCCTTGATTTGTTGACATATGATAAGTTATTCACTTGACATGTGACTTTTTTCATTTGTTAATTTTTCTTTAATTTTTAAATATTTAAAATATAAAAACTAAAAAATATATTTTTATTATCTATAAATTATATAAAAATTGGGGTTGAATGATACTAAGTTTTTAGTTTTTATAGTGGAATTTGATTTTTGTGAAGTTTTTTATTTGATTTTTTTCCAAAAAATTTGATAATGGTTGTTGAATTAAAAATTATTATATTGTTTGGTTTATTTAGGTTTAGTTGTTACAGATATGTGGATATGTTGTGTCTTGATTTTTAGGAGGTATTTGATTTGTAGAATCATAGATTTCGATAATAAGTATGATTCTTGAGAAAGTGCGATATCTAAATTTTTTTTTTTCATTTTCAGATCATTTCATATATAAATTCATTTATTTGGTTGGGAAGAATCTACATATATCAATTTTTATATAATTATTATAATCTCATTGATATACATGATGACAACTTTTCATTTGTTTTATTAATAATAAATACCCAAACAACAAATGATGCATTTAGTAGCAAAAATAAATAAATATTTTAATTGATTGTAATTTTTATTTATAAAATATTATCAATTAAGGTGTTTCAAAACATTATCGACTTAAATAATCTTTTTATTTTTCTATAACTGATCAATTAAGGTATTTGTATACAAAAACACCTTAAATTATTCACTTTTATAATATATAAATTGGATGACATTTCTATTCACAATCTTTTATTAAAAAAAAAATCATTTAAGACATTTCTGTTCATCTTAAATGATCCACTTTTATAATATATATAAATTGGATGGCATTTATGTTCACAAAACCCTTAAATGATCTTTTATTAAAAAAATGATTATTTAAGGTTTTTTTGAACAATGATCCTTTTATTTTTCTATAACACCTTAATTTATCAATCATTTAAAGTGTTTTTATACACAAACACCTTAAATGATCATCTTTTATAATATATAAATTGGATCATTTAAGGCGTTTCTGTTTACAAATGGCTTAAAAGATCATTTAAGGTGTTTTTCTTCGTAAACAACTTAAATCATCAATTAAGGCCTTTTTTCCATGTCAAACACTTTAGTAATATATCAAAATAATAATAATAAAAAAACTTATAATTGAGTTCCAGTCACTTTCAAACATGCTTTTCAAAATGGTAGTGATTATGTGATAATTTTTTTATTCAGATCAAATTTGAAAATAAAACAACTTTTCCCTTGCATCTTAAAATATCATAAGGAAAAATGGTTTTCTAATTTCGAAACTTTAGATACTGTTAAAAATCTGATATTTTTTCACATAATCGAATTACCATGAACCAAATGTGAGAATCAAATACCCACCATCAAAATTTCAAAGAAAAATTTGTGGATTCTCCCAAATCAAATGCACTTTTATGTGTGTAGTTTTATACTGATTTTTATTATAAATTGGTGTTGCAAGTGTATTAAAAATTTTATATTTATTCGAAATTTTTTGTATTTGATATTTTATAAAAGCTTAACAATAATTTTGAATTAAAAAAATTATGTTTGATGCATTATCAATATATAAATTTTATATACTGTTAGTGAATCGGATGATACTACCTCATCAGTGAGATAAATCAAATGATGTCACATCTCCAATTAGTAAATTTTAAAAAAATATTAATTTTTTGTATATTTCTTTTAAAAACTAAAATTTATTCGTTAATAAATTAATGTCATCTAATTCACTGATAATATATAAAATTTATAGATATTAACAGTACATCAAATATTAACTATTAAAATAATTATTTTATTGATAACCATATCGTAAAAGTTAAACTCCAATTGTGGTATGGGTTGATATGAGTGAATTTTTTTTTAAACTTCGAATATTGAATCAAAAGAAAAAATATTATGATTATTAAATGATAAAAAAAAATTACATTAAATGATATTAAAACATATGAGTTACCATATAATAGTTGTTGGATTTATGTATTATTATTATACCTAATAATTTTATTTTTCGTGTCAACATAAATTATGACTTGTAATTTTTGTATAAAATATAATATAAATACACAAATTTCAATATTTTACATAATACGAATACACGAATTATTAAATCTACTTTTTTTTTTTAACTCTAAAAATATGAGTAATGGATATCAACACTATCTAAATGAACTAAGTTTGATTCAATTATGATTTTTTTACAAACTTTATTTATTATATACGTACTAAAATATGAAATATATTTAAATATATGATAATTAACTATAGTATTATCTTTGACTTTATATTTTATAATTTTTTAATATTTGAAATTAAAATTGATAGTTGATCATTGAACTAAGTGTTTAACATTTTGTTATAAAATTATAAAATTATTAACATATTTTTATAATTTCTTAATGTACAAAATTTAAACCCAAGTGAAATGGATACCAAACACTACGAACTCCAAAATTGATATGTGGATCAAGTTTCAAGGGTCGAAATTTAGCCTAGCCTAAAAGGGAATGGAACAATTTCAGCTGCCGACAATTATACGGTTAGATTAATGAAGAAATGATCAAATTGGTTTGACATCATTCATTTGTCATCTTAACGTATACAGAGGGAGAGGGACCGTAATAAATGAGAAAAAGAAAACAAGAATGAAAAAGAAAAAAAAAAAAGGAGAAAAAAATCACACAACTTACATGAGCCACTATGGGGACGAATCTCTTTTCTTATCAATCAATTTTTGAGTTTTGTGAAAATTATTTCGAAAATGTGATCTTAAATGAATTCGATTAAATTGAAATAAAAGATTACATCTTTAAAATCATTCAAAAAAATAAATTAGTTTGAACAAAACTTAGAAGTGTCTTAATGTATCTAAAAAAAATAAATTACGTATTATAAGATTACAATTTGTGTGAGATAATTGGAAGATTTATGGATAAAAAATGAGATTGGAGGTTAAGGGAAAAGGAGGTCATGGGAGGGGAAGAGCTTATATGGTGACTGCAGTCATGGATTGCGAGATTGCAGGTGGGTCATGAGAGGCATGAGAGCTGTGAGAAGGAAAGAGAGAGTTAGATCGGTGGTGGTGGCTTGAGGAAGAAAGAAAAGTCGGATAGTGGTGGTTAAGGGGCGAAAAAAAATTCAAAATCAATTCAAAATCATAATGTTTGATTTGATTTAGATTAATTTTGTTTATTTGATTATGATTAAATTCAGATATAAAATGTTTATATTAAATTCGGATTGAATTTTGAACTATAGGTAAAAAATAAAAAAAATCACATTGAATTAAATTATATATTTTTATTAATTTTTATATTTTTTTAAATTTGAATAAAATTAAATAATTATTGTATATAAATTTATTTAAATATATTAATTTTTTTATTAAAATAATATATATAAAATAAAAAAATAATTAAAATTTAAAAATCGATAAATCGAATCAAATTAAATTACTAAAATATGATTCAAATTCGATCAAATTTTAAAAATTTATAATAATATATACTATTCAGAAAAATTAAATTAAATATAATTTATTATCACCCCCAATGATAGTGGCTTAAAGGGTTTGTGAAAAAAAATCGAGATGATAAGGGTATAATGAATATTATAAATCTGTCCATGATATAAAAATCTTCCTACTCAAACAAGAAGTCCTATAGTTTACAACTCTTCTTTATATAGTAATTCGACCTATTGCTCCGCATCCCCCCATCAGTTTACTATGAAGAGAAGAATCAAAAGGATTGTAACATTTTCAATCTCGTTTTAAAAAAATCTTTGAATATGATATAATATATATAAAAATTTAAATTTAAATTTACGAAATATTTTTTGTAAGAAAAATTATAAATTTTAATATTAAAATTAATAATATCTCATAAATTAAGTATAAATCATCACATAATGTGTCAAGAACGTACTATTTATTAACATTGTAAGTGCCTTTGATAATAGTAGTCAACTAAATGACTATAAGTAAAAAAAATTAACAAATGGTGTACGTTAGAAAATCGAATAGCACCGTGCGCATAAATGAGATTTACCCTTAAAAAACGTCTTTAGTTTGACCAAATTGGCAAAGATTAAGGCGGTCTCTGTGATGTCAACATCCATGCTCTTTAAGCAAATAGCAATTGACGTTAGTATTAATCTAGAGCGAGGGGCATCCCAGATGGGCCATTTCATTTAATAAGGGCTAAGCTAGGCTTATTTTTAGCAAGAGCCGAGGGTGATGATGACATTTTATTTTTCCGTCCCTTTCAAGCATTAATCAATTAGAAAACTTACGAGTCACGAGCCATTCAATTTAGGGTATGGCCCATTAGTCAATTGTTGGTTTGAGAATTGAGGAGGAGAGAAAGATGGATGTTTCTCTCACCCACATTAACCATCAATCACCCTTGGCCCTAGCAGCAGGCTAGCACAAGGGAGAAGAGTCCTTTTCCTGCCTTGAAATTTACAGGCCCCACTGCCTCCATCACTTCCTTCACCTCCTTCACTCGCGTGTTCAAGTAACCTGAAAAACTTTCACACTAGATCATCCTTCAATCTCCATGCCTTTAAATAGGGATTTGTTTGGCTTTGAATAATTTTTTTTTTGCCATGGAGATTGCAATATAAAATTACAAGAAGGAATTATATGTTCTAATATTTAAAATTTAAATATGTTAAATGTTATATTTTAAAAATAATTATATAAATTTATTTTTAAATTCGAATTTTGAGAATTCATTAATTTTATATTTAGTTTTGCATAAAATTGCAAGCTGAAACATATTTATGATTGAGAATTAAAATAATATATTTTGATAGGTTTAATTTGACAACTTACGGTTAATATGAAATCGAAATCGATAAATAAAATTATATGTTTCAAATAAAATTTTTATAAAAATTTCTCAGCTAGGGACGGAACGAAGAGCTAATGTTACGAGATCCGATCTCAACCAAAAGCCAATTTATTCGGTGAGGGGATCATCCATCTATTTAAATCCAAAATCACTAATACACATTGTATGTGAGACTCAACACGTCTGTGCCATGTGACAGCTCCCTAGTCCAATCCCTGACTTCTTCGTTAAGGAAACTCACACTACCTTGTGGGATTCGACGTCACAGGGTTTCTAAGTCTACAATATAATACAATTATGTCAATATATTATGTTTAGTATTATTTGATTGTGATGTTAATTATATTGATTAATACATATATAAAAATAAGGATTTATTTACATTAATATAAAATTTATACATTTTTTTATATTCAACAAAATTAAATTTATAACATTTATATTTATGCATTTTGATTCAATAATAAAAAGAAATGTGTAACTCTTATATTAATATAAGTAAATATATATAATCTTATAAAGAAAATGTATAGGACAAATTTTTATACCAAAAACATAAAACAGTTTAGATAATGCACCTGATTAGTCAAAATCACAATAATTAAACGAAGCAACCAATCATCATTCGATAAAGGGTTCACAAATATATACTAAAATTTATTTTGCTTCATATAATAAGATGGATTGTACTTAGCATTAAGGCATACATCAAACTAATTGTGATTAACAATTAATAAATGATCCATCATTTTTTTATTTTGGTTGATATAACTAATCAATGTCTGGTGTTTTCTGGACATTGATTTTGTTACATGATCAATCAAATTATTGACGTTTCAACCTACCAATTTTGCTCATGATTTATATATATATATATATATATATATATATAGAGAGAGAGAGAGAGAGAGAGAGAGAGAGAGAGAGAGAGAGAGAGAGAGAGAGAGAGAGAGAGACGTTCCAACCTACCAATTTTGTTCTTGATATATATATATATATATATATATATATATATATATATCAAGAGAGAGAGGTAATGTTTGCTGTTTATGATGATTGATAGAATAGTTTTAATTTTATGTTTGATTTGTGTTTAATTAAACGAAATATAATTACAAAGAGAATTATCATTCTCTTATTAAAAGATGATTCAATCATCTCAAAGTGAGGAGAATTATTTTTAATTTATAAAATTAAATTTACATGTTCTATTATACTCTTAAAAATTATATCAATAATTTAAATTATATAAACTTTGAGTAATGATAATTTTGACTAATAAATAAATTATTTTATCTTAATTATTGCAGATATCAAACATAAGACATAATTTTTTTTAATCTAATTATATTCATAATATCGTTATATTCTATTTTATCATAATTTTATATACCAAACATAACCATAATATATTATATAACTTCTATTTGAATCACTAATGTACATCTCTCTCTATATATATTATATATATAACTTCAATTCGAATCACAAATATACATATTTATAAGTAAAAATTTATTTATATCAATGTAAGTGTTATATATATATATATATATATATACTTTTGGATCAAAATTAAATCTATAACACTTCCAATTATCCATTTTAACTCAAGGATAAAAAAAACGTATAACAATTACATCGGTATAAGTGCATCCTTTTTATATATAAAGGGCAAGATCAACTTATACTAATATAAAATTATTTAGTTATATATTTTTTTAACTATTAATCTCAATAGATCTATAGGATAAGAGAGACAAATAAAATTATGATTTAATCTCACACATTGAATCTATTAAAATCAATAATTAAAAAAATATATAAAATAAAAAATTTTATACCGATGCCAGATGATCCTTCACCTATATTACAATAAAGAGTAAACTACACTTTTAGACATTATTAAAGTTTTCATGATTTTAGGGGAAAAATTTTTCGTAATTTTTATTTCGATCAAACACCTTTAATCATGGTTTAATGATTATCGTTTTAGAATTTTGATTTTTTGATCACGCAATCTTTAAATGTTAACATCTAACTACAATGTAGTATTTCCGTGTCATCTAACAATCATCTTATGGCATTATCATGTCATCTAACAATCACCACGTGGTAATGTCACTTCATCTAGCATGTTACATGACATTATTTTTCTTACAAAATTTGGATATTGAAAAGATAAAATTATATGTTTGAGTCAATTAACTTTTCATGAGTCTTTATTTTTATTTTGGTCATCTAACTTTCAAAAATCACAATTTGATCACAACGTTAAATTTTTTATTTATTAAGATTTTGATTTTCGTTGTCAATGTGTCACTGTCTACTTGGCATTACAAGGACCTGATCATCAATTTTTTTTGAAATTTCATGTAATAAATTATTTTAACAATTTTATTATTTATATCGAAATATCTTGAGATAATACTCAATAAGTTCTCAAACTTTATTAAAAAATATAAATAAGTCATCAATCATTTACTACATGAAATTAAAATTACAAATTTTTATAAACTTTTATAAATACAATTCAAAAAGTTTTAACTAAAAATGTAGTTTTATAATAATTTTTCTTGTCAAGAGTTAAATTTATTTTTCAAAAAATTTGATTTTTCAAAAAATAATTAATTTTCTTAAATGAGTTTTTAAAATTTATTTTGATCAAATTTTCTTCTTTTCATTTTTTAAAACATGTATTTTATAACAATTCATACCTTTACTTTCATATAATAAAAGATCAATATTTATTTTTTTTTATAAAGTTTAAGAATTTATTTAAATATTATCTCAAAATATTTCAATATAAATAATAAAATAACTTATTATAAAAAATTTCACAAATGATGGAGACGAACTCGTTGCAATATCTTGTCAATAGTGAAATAATGACAATGAAAATCAAGAATTTAATTTTTTTTAAATATTGGTCACTAAATTGTGATTTTTTTAAAATAAGATGATTAAAATAAAACTCCTAAAAAGCTGTGATCCAAACATGTGATTGACTTTTTTTTTAATATTCAAAATTTATTCTTTTAAAATATAATATTACATCAATAGAAAAAGTGTTCACGGGGTCAGGTTTATATTTGATATTAATAATTTACATATTTATTTGAGCTTAGATATTTTAGGCCTCAAAATTTTCTCAAACCATGGCCTAATTGAAAAAAAATAAATTTTAAATTCACTTATTAAATTTAATTTATATGATAAAAATTTTTAATTTTTTTTTTTGAAAAAAATACATATATATACTTATATAATTATAATTTTTTAATTATATATAATTTATTATGACCAGGCTCAGGTTTTAATTTTTATATCCAAAGCCTAGCCCAAAATTTAAATGAATTTAAAAATTTTACCCTAAATTATTTAACGCGTTTTAATATTTTATTCAGATTCTCTTAAAATTTAGACGAACCTTCAAATTTGAACAAGTAATTTGACTCTTGAATAAGTCTAATCATCAAACAACATACAATGTAACATGTCAGATGATATAGCATATGACAATTGTTAAATAAATTTATGGAGATGATGAATTTAATCTTTCAATAAGTTTATGGAAAAATAGGGAATCCAATGAAGTTAAATTAAATAATTTGAGAGGATGATTGATTGATCTCAAACCCACCATCAACCACAACAAACAATGGAGCTCAAAAACTTCAATAATTGATTCAAGGTTAAATCCCTGGCTGGTTTAATTCGCAATTTTCGTTTAGCTCCAACTTTAAAAGAAAAAAAAGTTTGCAATTATAGGTTTTTAATTTAGTGATAAACAGAAAGTCTTAAAATTTTTGAAATTTTAGATTCAATTTTGATTTTGTATAGATTTAATTTAATTTTATATTGAATTTTTAATTATATTTTAGTTTGTTAATTATTGTTTATTAGTATTTTTTTATATATAAATGTAATCTTTGATTATAGTTGTAATTTTTTTATTTTTATAATTTTATAAAAATAATTTGAAATATTTAACTAACAATAAAAAACGTTTAAATATAATATTATAAAAACTTTTTGGACACAAATTAAAAGAAAATAATTAATTAGATTAAATATTGACTTGACCTTTCTTAAATTAACTTATGAATTATGACTAAAACTACTTATAATGATCCCAAATAAAAAGCTCAACTGACTTCCTTTCTCACTGAATTAGATAAGGCTTGGCATTAGGCTATCATTTCAAACTTTGATCATTTTAGTAGTAGTATATTTTTATACTATTGGGCCGGCGGCTATTACTTTGTCACATTTCAAAAAACACATTATGTCAAATATATATTAAGAATATTTAAAGTTTTTTCTTTCTTTACGATCTATTTGTAACGTAGCAGCAAAGTCAATTACAAATTCTATGGCATAAATGATTATGCCACCTTTAACCAATTAATTAACCTCACAATCTCTCTCTCTCTCTCTCTCTCTCTCTCTCTCTCTCTCTCTCTCACACACACACACACACACACACACACACACACACACACACACACACACACACACACACACACACACACACAAATATATATTTTCATGCAAAACAAAGTTTGAGTGGACCATGAATGCATTTTATGTTATTTATATTTTAATATAAAAGTTATCTCCTATTTGTGTTAAAGAGATAGCATAATAATGTAAATACAAATAAATTATGGGTAATTGTGGGTAACTTTGGTTTCTAAAAGCCTCATAGATGACGTTAGAGATTAAGGAAAACAACCAGAATTTGGTTAATCCTTATTCTTTTCCTGCTTCCCCCTTTTTATTCTCTTCTTTTCACTCATCCTTTTTCGCTGACCAAATCTTTGTCATAACAATCCAAGCCTTTTACTATTTGATTGAAACTTTCTCTTATTTTTTTGTTTTATAATTCTTTTTTTTATTAGGTTCCTCACAATTTGTGAGGACTATAGTTTTTGTTTTTATTTTTTTGTGTTTTTTGGTGATGCTTGGTAAATTGGAGTATTATAAGTTTTCTAATGACCAAAAGATCAGTTTCGAATAGGTGCATGCTATTAGGAATAGTGACTCAAATTTCATTAAAGATTTATTTGAAATTGGTTAGATATTACTAGATGAACAAGATAACTTGCAGAAAAAAATTTTTAAAAGGAAAGAGATTCTTGATAGGTAAGTTTATATGCTTATAAATAGGTAAAGTCTCTACAGGATTAGGTATAAAAATATATATATGAGAGTTGTAAAGTTTTATGGGATGGATACCTCATAAGACTACTGGAGATTTACGTCTTATGGGTATGTATGTTTGAATGTTTGTAAGTGGACTAGAGAAAAACAAGTTTAGGAGATAAGGGCTCTACTACATAGATTAACTTCAGATGTTGAGAATAATTGATACTTAGATAATTACGTAGTCTTTATATGAAAAGATACTGATGTGAAAGGAAGTGTTTGGTAGTTTTTTTTTTGTTTATGATTATGATTATGATTTGATTTTCTTATATTTTTGGATTCTTTTTGCTTTATTTTTAACAAATTTGTAAATTGCTGGTTCTAATCGTTCATGAATGGATCAAATCCTTTGAAATTATTTATTGAAATAAGTTGAAGGTAGGAAGGAATGTCTTAATTTTGACTATTCAAGTTTGGTATTAGAAGTGTATAAACCTTGAATTGTTTTAATTATAGGAAATCTTGACTTCTCATGAACTTACTTTTTTTTTCCTTTTAATCTTCTCTTCATTTGTTGGTTTCATTAAATTGTTGTATATTTGCAATGCATAATTAAAAGGATAAGTAAACATAATTGGAACTATTTTAAACATTATCTATTTTGACTATTCATGAGTTAATGTAACTACATATTCATGATCATGAAGTAATGAGAACATAATGATTGAGTTCATGGCTTTATGGGATGGGTTTACTACTAATCATGAGTATTTTTGTACCTAAAAGCTATTATATTTTATTATTATTCCCTAACAAAGTACTATCATTCATGTTTTATGATGAAGGGCTGTCTGAAGAATGTTCTAGGTATTGCTTTTAAATTATAATATATAATTTAATGATTGTATATTATTATCCAGAGAATGCACGAGTTATGGTTCTTTAATGTTTGAATTAAATCAAGTTAAATTTTACATTTTTTTTTTGTGAAAATTTATGTTTTTTAATGGTTGTTTGAGGTTTGTTCTTCAGATGTATGGATAAAGAAAGTTGAAAATACTTCATTTTTTGACTTGCAGGTTTTTGTAGCTTCTAGATTGAATGTTCTAAGAGCTTAACAGATGCCTCAGGTACTACTCCTCTTGGATTATCTATTCTTTGTATGCCTTATTGCTTGCTAGCTATTAATTATGTTAGAAATTGAACAATTTTCTTTTTTTTCTTTTTTTTTGGTTGTTTCAAGTCATTATACAATTCATATCCATAGTATTAGTCTTCTTAGACCCCAATGGCTGAAAATTGTTAATGTATTGCTAACTATAACTTCATTGCCTCCTAACCGAAGCCCTTTTACTCATGTCTTGTTTCGTAACTGTATGCTTATACATATTTTATCCAAGTGTATTTACAGTTTTCTGTGAGTTTGCACATGATTAATTCAAAAAAAATTATTTGCCAGTCAGCTGTGTCTTTTTTTTTTTTCATATTTGAATGCTTTTCAAGTCTTTGATGATAGCAAAATGAAAGACTTCATATATATCTTATTGCAATCTTTTTTCTTTTTTGAGACATTCAAAAGCTTTTGTTTTTTTTTTTCTCTTTCACTTGTGATAGCCTCATCTCTTAAAGAGTGCACATATGTTTGGGCTAGCTTAATTGATTATAATTTGAAGATTTCCCAAACTCAAGGAGGTATTGAAGATGGTGAGGAGCCAAGATCATCAACTATCAGGGAATTGCAAGAAAAAACTAGAGTAATATTTACTAAATTTATTGCTAAGGTTTGTTAAAAAAAGATTGTCTTATTTGCTTTAATTTTTTCTATAGGACTTTTATACAGAGTTGGCAGCCGTACTTCACAGATATAATTCTATTATGTAATAATTTTTGTAATTCTTTCAAAACTTCATAGATTTAAGTATTAAATGTAAATGGGATGGATCCAATATAGATTTATTAATAACAAAGTCATTGTTTACTTAGCCATAGTATGCATGGTATATTTGAAGTCTGATTAGATTTTAACAAAAAATATTAGGATTAATTGATACTTAGATAATCATGCAATCTTTATATGAAAAGATATTGATATGAAGGAAAGTGTTCAGTTACTTTTTTTGTTTATGATTATGATTTGATTTTCTTATATTTTGGATCCTTTTTGCTTTCATTTTAACAAATTTGTAATTTGTTGGTTTCAACTACTCATGAATGAATTAAATCTTTTGAAATTACTTATTAAAATGAGTTGAAAAAAGAAAGAAATATCTTAATTTTGACTATTCGAGTTGGGTATTTGGAGTATATAGTTCCTGAATTGCTTTAATCATAAGAATTTTGACTTCTCATAAACTTACCTTTTTTTTCTTTTTAATCTTCTATTCGTTTGTTGGTTTTATGAAATTGTTGTATATATGCAATGCAGAATTAAAAGGATAAGTAAACACAATTGGAACAATTTTAAACATTATCTATTTTGACTATATGTGAGTATACATATATGCATATATATGATCATGAAGTAATGATGAACATAAAGGCTAAGTTCATGGTTTTATGTGATGCGTTTACCACTAATCTTAAGTATTTTTGTACTTAAAAACTGTTATATACTATTATCATTCCTTAACAAAGTACTGTCTTTTGGGTTTTATGATGAAAGGCTGTCTGACGAATGTTCTAGATATTATTTTTAAATTATAATATATAATTTAATGATTGTATATTGTTATGAAAAGAATGCACAACTTATGGCTCTTACTGCAACAAATCATCCATCCAAAATAGATGAAACCATACTTATATGTTTTTTCTAAACAAAATATAAAGTTTGAATTAAGTCAAGTAAAATTTTGTATTTTTTGGTGAAAATTTGTATTTTCGAATGGTTGTTTGAGGTTTGTTATTCAAATTATGAGTAAAAAAGGCTGAAAATACTTCATTTTTCTGCTTGCAAGTTTTTGTAGCTTCCGAATTAAATGTTTCAGAAGCCTGGCAGATGTCTTTGGTACTACTCTTGTTGGATTATCTATTCTTTGTATGTCTCATTGCTTGCTGGCTATTAAATATGTTAAAAACGGATCACTTTTCTTTTTTTTTTTCTTATTTTTTGTTGGCTGTTTTGAGTAATTACACAATTCATATCCATAGAATTAGACTTCCTAGACCTTAATGGCTAAAAACTGTCAATGTATTGCTACTTATAACTTTGTTGCTCACAATCGAAGCCCTTTGGTTCATGTTTTATTTCATAATTGTATGCTTGTAAATGTTTTACCGAAGTGTATTTACAGTTTTTTGTAAGTGTGCATATGATTAATTAAAAGAAATGATTTGCTAGTAAAGCTGTGTTGTCTTTTTTTTTTTTTTCATATTTGAGTGTCTTTCAAGTCTTTAATGATAGCATAATAAAAGACTTCATACATATCTTATTACAATCTTTTTCCTTTGTTAGGACATTTAAAAGCCTTTTTTATTTTTGCTTTCACCTATGTTATCTTTTAAATAGTGCACATATGTTTAGGCTAGCTTAATTGATTATAATTTGAGGATTTTACAAACTCAGGGGAGTATTGAAGATGAAAGGAGCGAAGATCTGCAACTATCATGGAATTGTGAAAAGAAATTGGAGTAATGTCTGTAGACACCTAATTTGGTTCAAGCCTAGATCAATTGGGCCTGGCTCAAATGGGCAAGATAGATCCATATTATTTTATTTTATTTATTATTATTATTAGCATTATTTTTTTGTTTATTATTTATTTTATTACTATTATTATTATTTTATTTTATCTTTTCTTTTCTTGATTAGTTAGGAGATAATAATTAAAATGAGAATGGATTTTTATCGTAAATAAGGGCAGCAGGGAATCATGGTTTGATTAAACCATGTATTGGATAAATTCGACAAGTAAAAATCTACTCAGAAAGGGAATCTGGATTGGTTAGGGACTCTGAGATTGAATCCCTATAAATACACATAGATAAAAAACACAAGAGAAATGACACAAAATAGAGACGAATCAGAAAGCTAAAAAACAGAAGGCAAAGTCAAGAAATATTCTAGGAGTGGTTAAAAGCAATTTAGAAATTTTAAGAATTTTTGGAGAATTTTTGGCGTTTTTTTTTTTTGGAAAATTTCTAGAAAGTTTTTAGAATCCGGTGAAATTTTTCGATGAGATTTAAGTTTTTCGACGAGTATTCTGACCAACTTTGAAGTTTTTTGTGGGTTTTTCAAATTCTGGCAAAACTTCAACCAAAATCTGGTTCTGTTTAGAGAGAATAGGGAGAAAAAGGAAGAGGAAAGAGATAGGGAAATGAAGTAATCTACTGAAAGGTCGAGTTCGGAGCCGTTTATACCCTGCTAAAATGACGTCATTTTGGCATTAAAAATCCCAGAGGATTCGTGCATTTCTGTTTGGTTCAACTCGACCCGATCGTAACCCGATTCGCTGACCTGCATTCCAACCAACCATCCGAGCTGAGTCGATTGCCCCGAGTCGTATTTTGAGCCGTGATTTTTATCTTGAGCCGAGCTGTTTCAGATTTTTATGGTATTTTTTTATTTATTTTATTTAAGCATTTTATTTATTTTTTTTGAGTTTTTTTAGTATTAAATTAAAATAATAAAAAATAAATATTTGAGAATAAATATTAATTATCCAATGATGAAATTTATAAAAATTTTAAATGGTAAATTTCTATAAAATTCATAGGTGAGAAATTGTATAAATTTGTCCCAAATGGTGGAATAATTTAGATAAAATTTCAATAATAATAATTAATATTTATTTTCAAACCAAAAAAAATTAAAAAACATAAAAAGCATAAAAATATAAAAATTTTTGGAATTAAATACAAATTACCCAAGAATGAGATTTTTAAAAATTTCAAATGGTAAATTCCTAAGAAATCTCTAGGTGAGAAATTTTCTCTAAATTTGACCCAAATGGTGGAATGATTTAGATGAAATTTCAATACAAGTAATTGTATTTGTTTCTCTAAATAAAATTTGGATTGAAAATATTTGATAATTATCTAAGGATGGGATTTTTAAAAATTTCAAATGGTAAATTTCTAAGAATCTCTAGGTGAGAAATCTTCTCTAAATTTGGCCCAGATTGTGGAATAATTTAGATGAAAATTTTCAATAAAAGTAATTGTCATATTATTTTCTTTCCAAAGAAACAAAAAATTTCTAAATAGGCCCAAATGGTGGAAAAATTTTAAAAATTCAAAAAAAAATTTCTAATTTGGCTCAAATAAAGGAATAATTAGATATATTTTTTACTAATAATAATTAAACCCTTTTTTCTGATGACGGAGTCTCTTCAAGAAATAAATGAAATTCTTGAATACTCTTGAGGTGAGAAAATATTTTTTAAAGAGTTCTATCAGATTGATGGAGAATCTTAAAAATTATTTTCAATATTTAACTTAAAATTTGAAACCATTAAACTCAATACCTTAGGATAAATTTGAAATAATATGGTACAATTCTTTGGATGGGCATGTGGGGGTGCTATAACCTTCTCTATATGTAACCGACTCCCGAACCTTGTTATAGTTAGTAGACATGAACTTATTCTTTTAGGGACCCTTAAGCTTAGGTGTTCCTTAAAATGATAGATTTTTTGGTGACCAATGACATCTAGTAAAAAAGATTGGTGGCGATTCTATTCATTTGATAAATCTAGTTATAGATTTTCAAATCTATATGTTATGACAGTTTGACGACTTTGTTGGGTATGCTAGAGAGTCAAGCCATAATTTTTGAATTTATCCTATCCTTTGAACTAATGGTTTTAAATTATTTGTTTACTAATGTTTTTTCTTTTTTGTTTATTATTTGATTTATGGGGTCGATAACCATATGCTCATTCACACACACTATCACATGCATTTGCATTACATGAGCTCTATGCCCAAGCTTCATCCCTCTTAGGAGGGAGTAAAGTACCTACACTCTTGTGAGATGATAATCTCATAATAGCTAGCGAAATACTCTTACTCAAACAGAATCCTTTCTATTGGTAGCTTGTGATAGGTGAGGATTGGAATACCTTACTAGTTTGTGATGGACAATGACGTAAAGAATAATTTGAGAACATTTAGTGGTCAAAATCTTCTAAACTCTGCATATAGTTCACCCTTAAGAAACTAACCTAAGATAGAGCCCTTCCTATCCATCAATAGATATAACCCAAAATTATAACACAAGAAGGAACAATATATTATCTAACCATTTTGCTTGATTTTGTACATCTACACCATCTCCATGTCATTTCATTATATGCATCATTTTCATATCATCTCACTCCATGTTTTAGCATTATCATATCATATCACTCTATCCATCATTTTCATGATCATGTCTAATAGCATCATTTGCATATAGGAAATATTTATCACATATCAGTTATCGAAAAATTAGACCTCCCATTTATATCTATGGAAAGCCAAATGCAATCAAAGTCTACGTCAGTCCATTATGAGTCTACTCATTAATTAAAAATCAAGTCAGAGGAAGGTCAAAGAAAGCAAGGAAATTGCTTGCCTAAGGATTTTATTTCATCATTACCTGAAAGAGTTCATCTTGAGCTACAATAAAATGATCTATCTAACCTAAGCAGTGTTTGAGGATGCATGAGTAAAATAAGACAAGAGGCATTTGAGAATAGATATGGAGACATAGCCTCACTGTTTCATGTGAAAGTGGACAATAATTTGATTAGGGCCATTATTCAATTTTTGGATCCTTCTTATAGATGTTTCATTTTCAATGAAGCAGACATAATGCCTACAATTGAAGAGTGTATGGTCCTACTTCGTTTCGATCGATCAAACCCAAACAAGATTTACTGGTTCAATAAGGTGGGCTATCGTAAAAAGCTAGTGCAACTATTTAGACTTAGCTTGCTTCAAATCGATACATGTGTCAAGATAAAAGGTGAAAGTAAGGCTATTTCGTGGAGTTTTCTACAAGACTTCATCCAGGGGCATAAAGATGATGATCAAGGATTAGTGGCTATGGCTGTAGCTTTATATGGACTGGTGATATTCCCTAAAGTCATTGGGTATATTGATGTTACAGTGATAGATTTTATGGATCAGTTAGCATACCAAGTTAATGCAGTACCAACCATTTTGGCAGAAACCATTTGTTCTCTAAACTTTTACTATATAAATGGTAAAAGGTAATTTAATGGGTGCCTACAGTTGCTTTATGTATGGATGAAGAGTCACTTGAAATGTAAAGAAAGTCAGTTTCATAAACCATACCTTCAATCCAGTATCCCCATCAAGGAGTTATGTTACATCACATGGCCTCAAGCAAAGTCAAAAGAAGAATGGGTTTCTTATTTTTGAGCTCTTGATAGTCAAATGATAGTTTGAAGAGCACATTGTATCTATCATGATACAGTGTTATATAGTTATGGAGATTAGTCGTGGGTGTTCTTATTAGGCCTATGAGGTGCTGTTATTTATGCTTTAACTTTGGTGAGAAGATAATCTAGGTATGAGCAATTCATTTCAGAAACCTATAGACTTAACCAGTAGGTATTCTCATTCACTGATAAAGAGGCATATGGAATGGTTGAAAAGATCAAAAAAGCATGAAAGCAAACCATCAGGGTTAACTAAGGGAGGTTCACTTATGACGTCACCCCAGAATATAGTGTGTGGCATACGATAAGGGGAAAAGACATTGTGCTTTCTAGTGAACAATTAGGGCATTCCTCAAAACCCATTTTTCAAGATCTTTTGCTTAAAGTGGAAATAGCTAAGAGAAAACTTCAATTCGAGAAAGATCAATTGGAACAAGAAAATAAACGATTGAAGTTGGAAATGAAAGAGTGTTTGAAGTTTCAAAAACTAAAAATCCAAAGTCTCATAGAGCAAAAAGATCAGTAGAGAGCCTTATTTAATGATCTAGATATGACACATTCATCAATCACACTTGAGCTTGCCCGATTTTAAAAAAAAATAAATTATTAAAAGCGAGGGTGAAGGAACAACAAGAGGTCACTGCTAGGGCACACATACATAGCCAGATGCTACAAGAGATAATGGATCGATGCACAGCACAAGTAAAAGCCTTGTTTTATGAATGTAGGAGACAAACTCAACAGAGTGAGCTATAGAAAGACATGTGCGTAGAAAAACAAAGGCATCTAAGTCATTTGTTCGATCATATATGCATGGTTACAGACAAAGCATCAAAAATGGAAGAAAAAGTGAAAGGTTTGAAGGCTGTGGTGCAACCAGTGAGAGTACATGGATGACATTTACTTGATTTTCTAAATGAGGCATAAAATCATTACCAATAAGCTAGGAAGTTTATAAGGAGGTGTTAGAAATAAGGAATGATGTTTAGGACTTTAGAATATTACTTTGACTTTATTAGGATGTAATTTTGAAATTTTATTTAATAAAGTTTCAAATGGAGATTTCTTTTATCAATATTGATGATGTGGCAAATATTAGTATATTTCATGCATATATTTGCATATCATATATAGAATACATTGTTTCTAATAATCATATAATTGTGATACTCAGGGTTCAAGGATAGCTCCGTCTAGTAAAAACCTCACTCATCGATACAACATAAAAGTTAAAGCTAGACAGATGGAGTAAAAAAACTCTCATCGATTTGAAAAATTGGAGAAGGCACAGAAAAAGCTTGAAAATAAGTTAAGTATGATTTTAGATGCTCTAAACAAGTTAAATAAGGAGAAAGAGGTATAAGAGAATATAAGCCAACAGGGCCCCACATCATAAAAAGTGACTGATCCCCTATATCCATCTGGTTTTGGTTCACCTTAAGCCCAGTCTACACAAAAGGTTTCGTCACAACAATTCACATATCCTACATATTTTAGAATGCTATCAGCCTCTAATCCAGGGTATTATCAAAATTATGTGAATCCTATCTTTACTGAAAAGGTAATAGAACCAAATCAAGTTCCTAATCTGGATGAACTGAAAGAAAAAGAGAATGAAAAGGTAAAAGTTAAAGCTCAGAAAGACTAAAAAATCAATACGCTAGAACAAAGGCTATGGGTTGTGGAAGATATTGGTTTCTATGATTTTGTTGATACTGTTATGCTTTACTTAGTCTCTGATGTGATCATTTTTTATAAGTTTAAAGTATCAAAATTTGAAAAATATGATGATACAAAGTACCCAAAGACTCATATTACTATGTACTATTAGAAGATGGCAGCCCATGCTCACAATGAAAAACTAATAATGCATGCCTTTCAAGATAACTTTACGGGTTCTGCTACCAGATGGCATGTCCATTTAAATAGATCTCGCATCCATTTCTAGAGTACATGACCTACGACTTTATCAGTCAATATCGATATATCATGGATTTGGCTCCTAATCATTTGTCTTTATAGAATATGGAGAAAAAGATAAACATATCATTCAAAAAATATGCTTAGAGATAGAGAGATGTAGCTTCTCAGGTGCAACTTCCTTTAACTGAAAAAAAAAACTACAATGTTATTTATCAGCACTCTAAAATCTCTTTATTATGAAAAGATGATAAGGAATACAACAAAGAATTTTATCGACATGATAATCTCAGGCGAAATCATTGAGAATACCATTAAAAATGGCAAGTTGAAAAGAGACTGAAGCTTAAGCTATAGGTTTTGATAGATAATTCAGGGGATACCAACCCTATCCACAGGGTTATTCCTCATACTATCCTAGTATGAACAAAACTTCATCCTACCCATACCAGCCCATACCCTAACCATCCTACTCATCCACATACCAACCTATTTTTAGCCTCCAAGCTTTCACATACAGCCTTAATTAACCTCCTACAAGGCCTCAGGCTCATCTTGCTAACCCAACAAGTGGTTTACGAGAGCAATGAATTACTTGAGAAAAATTCATTTTCGATCAAATCCTCATTACTTATACGGAGTTATATCGAGAGCTCTATAATAGCCACTTAATTACCCTCAACCATGTGGAGCCGCTCAAGTCACCCTATCCTAAATGGTATGATCCTACAGCTCACTGTGACTACCACTATAAAATTATTGGTCATTTCACTAAAAATTATACTGCTCTAAAGCATAAGGTGCAACGGTTAATCAATAATGGAATGATAAGTTTTGATCAAGAAAGAGCAACAACACCTAATGTTAGTGGCAATCCATTGCCTAATTACAATGTCAATGCTCTGAATGAGAATCAAGAACACGTTAATTCAAAAAAGCTTGAAGAGCTACAATGAATCAAGGGCCAAGATGTCAATAAAGATCCTTCACTTGATTGTACAAGGGTATAATTTTAGAGAATGAAGATAAGGTTAAGATTTTTTATTTTTAGAGTAATGTTGAAATTTTTTTATGCAATAGGATTTCATTTATTATCATTTTAATAAAGGTAAGTTAATGTATTTCATTACATTTTCTCTTTCACTCAACCATTGTTCCATGCTCCGTTACCTTTTTAGTCATATTCTCAAATTTAAAATGATGAA
This sequence comes from Durio zibethinus, assembly GCF_002303985.1. The sequence continues at coordinate 28,267,555 of NW_019167937.1, read as the reverse complement.
TATTTAGACAATGATAACAATAATTCTAGGATTTAATTTTGAAAACTCATTCACATTGATCTGAAGAGACTATTTGAGCGACGAAAGTCAGCTACTAACAGATGTGAAATTAATATATCTTGAAGATGTGCAGTCTTTTATACAAATTCATGAGCTTGTTTTTGCTTAATAGATGATGTTCAAGAAAAGTATTCACATTTGAGATGAAAAATGGTCATTTTTTTTACCATTTGAAAACCATTCATTGCTACCCTTTTGAGCCTGTTATGATTTTTTTTCTAAAAAGAACCCCAACCAAGGATCACCTTCCACACTGGGAGGTAATTTTTGAAAGAAAATAGTCTAAAAGGTCTCAAAAAAAAGAAAAAAAAAGAGCAAAAAAAAATGTCACACCTGATTTGGGGTGAAGTAATGAGAGTCCTTTCGTGAAGAATGAGATGAAAAAAGAAAAGTAGTGAAATAATGTGGAATGGGGCATAAATGCCAAGTTACAAAATGATCTTTTGGTTTTAAACCCTTTAAACACATGTTTTGAGCCTATTTTATTCATTTTTTTCATGACCCATCACCATGGCTTACATTACAATTTTTAAAAGTTCATTTGAATTAAATATGAGTGCTCAAATTGAATGATCATATATTGACTAAAGCATACTCGTGATGGAATGATAGAATTATGCTTCAGATTGATGTGAAAAAGATATCTATAATGGGTGAAAGAATGAAAAAAAGGAAAAAAGAAAACAAATGAAAAAAAATGAAAAAAGATGAAAGGAGAAAAAGGAAGACTCAAATTGAAAACTCGAACAGGCGATTTTGGTAGACAAATCTCTGAGCTGAAAATTGGATAAACAGTTCAAATATATAAAAGATCAAAGCATCTAAAAAGCTGAAATAAAGTTTGATGAGCTCAAAATGATTTCGACAGTCAATGGAATGAGTTTTTGAAAAAGAATCTTAGATTAATATTCAAAATTGTCTGAATATACCACTCATCCCAATGACATGCATCCAACTTATTTTTTTCTCCATTTATTTTTGTACCAAACTTGTCTTCACTGATTACCTTTCTCCTAATTCACCCAATGCTCTTCAGAATGAATCAAAAAAATGTATGCTTGTATTATCTTTTTCATGATTTGAAATGATGATGAATAATTGATAATGTACATAAAAGATTCTTGCATTCCTTTGAAAGAAATCCAAGATGATAAGGCAAAAATGATGAAAAAATGATAATGATGGATTGACTGACATAACTTATGAGATGTGGTCAAATAGTGAGAATAGTATAGGTCAATGGATGAAATTTATGTTGAAATTGCTAGTACTGAAGAACCTGTGAGTCATGATTAAATGATATGGGGTAATGGACAAAACTTATCTTGAAATTCTTAGTATTGAAAGGCCTATGAATGATGATCAAGATGACAAGGATCAATTGATGAAACTTATTCTAGAGTGCTAAGAAGCTAAAGTTAGAAAAGAAAGATAAGAGATGGTGGAGTCTTGAGGACCATATTACCACATTTTGATTAGAATTTCATGACTGTGATATCCGCATTGCATGCATTACATTAGCATTATTTTTTTGAAAGATATTTAAAACTTTGGTTTGGATATGCATTTGTATTATACAGTAAACATGTGAATCATGATTAAGAATATGGCATTGTGAGAATCTAGATTATTGCATGTGCATCATGGAGAAAACACTTGCGTCTTTAATCATGACAATAATTGCATGCGTAATTTTAATTGTGAATGTTTGATAAGAATGAGAATCTTCGAACTCAAATGAAAATATTTGAATTTTAAATGAAAATCTTTAAGGTGTGAAACCATAAAGTTCGTTGAATGTGAATCTTCGAACTAGAATGAGAATATTTGAACTTTTGGATGGGAATCTTCAAATTTTAAATGAAAAGCTTTGAACTCAACTTTTGGATGCGAATCTTTAAATTTTTGAATGAGAAACTTTGAACTTAGAAGTGAAACTTTAAGTTTTAACAAATGTGAACCTTTGAACTCAAATGAGAAGCTTTAAACTTTTCGATGTGAATCTCCAAAATTCGAATGAAAAGCTTAAACTTTTGGATGTGAACCCTAAATTTATCAAATGTGAACCTTTGAACTCAAATGAGAAGCTTTGAACTTCTGGATGTGAATCTCCAAAATTTAAATGAGACTCTTTGAATGTGGATGCGATCTCATAATTTATGAATGCGAATCTTAAAATCTTTCAAATTTGAATTCTTATAAATTGAAATTTTAAGAGTCAAATTTCAGTGAATTCTTATGAAGCTTAAAGGTTCTTGTGAATCTAAACCTTTGAATTTTGAACTCAAATTGAGAATCTTTGAGTTTTCATTACAAATTTCTTCAGATCTAATCTATAACTCCTTTGGACATGATTGTCGATGAGCAATTTATTTTTTTTAAAGTCGTGGTTACCTCTATTTAGAGGAGAAATTTATTTTTTCAAAAGTCATGGTTGCCTCTGTTTAAAGGAGTAATTTATTTTTTTGCCTCTGTTTAGAAGAGCAATTTATTTTTCCAAAAGTCGTGGTTGCCTTTGTTTAGAGGAGCAATTTATTTTTTTCAAAGTTGTGGTTGCCTCTAGTTAGAGAAGCAATTTATTTTTTTCAAAAGTTGTGGTTGCCTCTATTTAGAGAAGCAATTTATTTTTTTTCAAAAGTCGTGGTTACCTCTGTTTAGAGGAGCAATTTATTTTTTCAAAAGTTGTGGTGCCTCTATATAAAGGAACAATTTATTTTCAAAAGTTATGGTGACTCTGTTTAAAGAAGCAATTTATTTTCAAATTTGTGGTGCTTCTGTTTAAAGGAGCAATTTATTTCCAAAATTGTGGTGCTTTTGCTTAAAAGAGCTTTGTTTTTTTGTCCAAAGTCATTGAGCCTCTGCTTAGATGAGCTTTGTTTATCTTTTCAAAAGTCGTTGAGACTCTGATTAGAGGAGCTTCGATCAAGTTTTTAATAAAAAAAAACATAATAAAAAGTGTCAAGTCGAGTCTTGAATGGGTGTCTATGTCTTTGGACAATTTTTGTTTTACAGAAAATATGCAAAGAGGGGCAACTGTAGACACTTAATTTGGTTCAGGCCCGGATCAATTGGGCCTAGCCCAAATAGGCAAAATAAACCCATATTTTATTTTATTTATTATTATTAGCATTATTATTTTTTTGTTTATTATTTATTTTTATTATTATTATCATTATTTTTATTATTTTTTATTATTTTATCTTTTCTTGTCTTGATTAATTAAGAGATAATAATTAAAATGAGAATGAATTTCTACCGTAAATAAGGGTAGTAGGGAATCATGGTTGGATTAAACCATGTATTGGATAAATTCAACGAGTAAAAATCTAATCAGAAAGGGAATCTAGATTGGTTAGAGACTCTGAGATTGAATTCCTATAAATAAACACAAATCAGAAACACAGGAGAGAGGACATAAAAACAAAGACGAATCAGAAAGCTAAAAAATAGAAGGCATAATCTAGAAATATTCTAGGAGTGGTTAGAAGCAATTTAAAAATTTTAGGAATTTTTGAAGAATTTTTGGCATTTTTTTTTCTGAAAATTTTTTGGAAAATTTTCAGAATCCAACGAAATTTTTCAACGAGATTTAAGTTTTTCAGCGAGTATTCCAGCCAACTTTAAAGTTTTCGAAGGGTTTTCCAGATTTCAACAGAACTTCAACCGGAATTTGGGCTCTGTTTAGAGAGAATGAGAAGAATAAAGAAGAGAAAAGAGAGAAGGGAAAGAAGTAATCTGCTGAAAGGCTGAGTTTGGAGCCTTTTATACCTTGCTAAAACGACATCATTTTGGTGTTAAAAATTCCAGAGGATCCGAGCGTTTCTATTTGGTTCAAACCAACCCGATCGCAACCCAATTCGCTAACCTTCGTTCCAACCAATCATTCTAACCGAGTCGAGCCAGTCGATTGCCTCGAGCTGTGTTTTGAGCTGTTTCAGATTTTTTTGGTATTTTTTTATTTATTTTATTTAAGCATTTTTTTAGTTCTTTTATTATTAAATTAAAATAATAAAAAATAAATATTTGGGAATAAATATTAATTATCCAATGATGAAATTTATAAAAATTTCAAATGATAAATTTTTATAAAATTTTTAAGTAAGAAATTTTGTCTAAATTTGTCCCAAATGGTGGGAATAATTTAGATAAAATTTCAATAACAATAATTAATATTTATTTTCAAATCAAAAAAAAATTAAAAAAACATAAAAAGCATAAAAATATAAAAATTTTTGAAATTAAATACAAATTACCCAAGGATGAGATTCTTAGAAATTTGAAATGGTAAATTCTTAAGAAATCTCTAGGTGAGAAATTTTTTCTAAATTTGGTCCAAATTGTTGAATGATTTAGATGAAATTTCAATACAAGTAATTATATTTTTTCTCTAAATAAAATTTGGATTGAAAATATTTGATAATTATTTAAAGATGAGATTCTTAGAAATTTCAAATGATAAATTTCTAAGAAATCTCTATGTGAGAAATCTTCTCTAAATTTGGCCCAAATTGTGGAATAATTTAGATGAAAATTTCTAATAAAAGTAATTGTCATATTATTTTCTTTCAAAGAAAAAATAAAAAGAATTTATAAATAGGCCCAAATGGTGAAAAATTTTAGAAATTCAAAAAGAAAAATATTTCTAATTTGGCCCAAATGGTAGAATAATTAGATATATTTTCGACTAATAATAATTAAACATTTTTCAAGGAAATAAATGAAATTCTTGAATACTATTAAGATGAGGAAATATTTTTTAAAGAGTTCTATCAGATTGATGGAGAATCTTAAAAATTATTTCCAATATTTAACTTAAAATTTGAAACCATTATACTCAATACCTTAGGATAAATTCGAAATAATATGGTACCATCCTTTAGATGGGCATGTGGGGGTGCTATAACCTTCCCCATATGTAACCGACTCTCGAACTCTGTTCTAGTTAGTAGATCCAAACCTATTCTTTTAGGGACCTTTAAGCTTAGATGTTCCTTAAAATGATAGATTCTTTAGGTGACTAATCACAACTAGTAAAAAAGATTAGTGGCGACTCTATTCATTTGATAAATCTAGCTATAGATTTTTAAATCTATATGTTATGACAATGTATACTGAATTTATTATTGAGGTTTGTTGAAAAAAATTTTCTTATTTGCTATAGTTTTTTCTGTAAGACTTTTATACATGGTTGGCAACGACATTTCACAGATAATAAGACGGATCCAATGTAGAATTATTAATACCAAAGTCATTGTTTACTTAGTCATAGCATACATAGTATATTTGAAGTCTGATTTTCAAAAAGCAAATAAATTTGGGAACAAGCTAAAGCAAAAAATAACGAATCAAACATTTTCTCTCTTCATGTATTCTCTATAAGAGAAATCAAATACATACGATTATTTTAAATTTAGATTCATTTGAATAAAGGTACCAGAAACAACAATTCCTACTAAATGTATAAAGCATTCAAGCTATATTCTTAAACTTTTATACAAGAGTTTAGTTTAATATAATTTTCAACATTCTCTGCCACTTCTTTCTTTCCCTAATTGTTGTTGTACATTTAATTAACTTTGTGGTTTGGTAGGTTCCTAATTGGTTGACATATGATTTTCCTTCTATTGTAAAAGCCAAAGTGAATCAGCTTTAAAGAGGTGAATAGCATAGGCAGACACAGAAGTGGTTTGTTTTTCTTTTCATTACATTCTTTTCTTTTTTATACAACCACACATGCTCACGTCTAGGTGATCTCATCTATTTTAAAAAAGCCATATTGGTTTGAAATGGCTTGGTTTAATGTTTAATTTAATTTATAGTTTAAGCTAGTGGTTATAAATTTCTCATTGTGGTCTTCTACTTAAATTTAAAAGTTTTGTATAATTAAATAATCTTTAAATATATAATTTTTTAATAAATATCTTAAAATAAATATATAATTTTTTAATAAATATCTTAAAATTAGAAAATATATTACATGTCATTATAAAAAAATTTAGGAATTTTCTTAAATGTCAAAAAAAGAAACTATCCACCTAAGATTTCACATGAACAAGTTTTTATATATGTTATAATATAATATTATATATAATTTAATGATTGTATATTGTTGTACAGAGAATGTACGAATTATGGTTACTGTTGCAACGAATCATCCATCCAAACTAGATAAAGTCACATACTCATTCGTCTTCCCTAAACAAACTTCCACAATGATATAAATTTTAATTACTTTTTGTAATTTATAAATAAATTAGATTAATATCTAATATCATTTTAATCCATTGATCTAAATCTTAAAGAACTTAGAATATTGCAATTCAATACCTTTATTTTTTTTCTTATTCATTCTCATTTTTCTAAATTTATATTATTAACAATATTTAAATAGGATTATATGGTATTCTTCTCAACGTTGATTATGCACCCACGACGAAGTGCGGGGCACTAATCTAGTAATTTATAATAACAATATTACTTTGGGTGTAATTCAAATAGTTCAACCATTTCTATTAAGAGATAGATTTATGTAAAGTTATGATTTGATTTCCAACACTTATAATTTTTTTTTAGTGAAAACATTTTACAAGAATAAATATTTCTGGATTAAATGAATACTTAATAAAATAATTTATTTAATTATTCAAGTTAAAATTAAAACATTTGATATAATAGTTGGTGCATAATTTCTCTATTCAAAATAATAGGATTTGAATTTCTTTTTTCTTAATTCAAAATAGAAAGAAATAAAAAATTAATTAGGAAAGTGCTTAAGAGATAGTATATACAGTATAATTTAAGATTTTATGCAAATTTAAATTTTTATATGTAGATGATAATTGGATAAAAAGCAAACTTTCCAATCCTACATTGCAAAATCTTCTAGTGCACGTCTTTCATTGCTCCCTTATGTATCCTCTTTGAAAGATCTAGAGATTTTAGTTAGGCTTCGGACTTGTATTGGTTGTTAATCCACTCTTAATTCGTATTAAAAAATAGAGTTATTTCTCCTTATGCGAAGTTGGGAACCAAATTTCCCATCTTTTGCTTGTTTAAAAATTTAACCTTTTTTTTTAATAAATCCAATTTAGGCTTATGAGGTCTTAAGTTAATGGTAAAGAAAAATTCTAAAATTTTATATTTAAGTTTCATTGTATATGAGTTTGTCCAATTAACTTTATATTAAATATATTTTGTTATAAATTATTGTTAGTTGATTCATTTGTTTGATTTAATTCGTTAATTTTTTATATGAATATAATATTTAATTATAATTATAATTTTTTATACTTACAATTTCATACAAAATTTCAATTTTCTTTTGTTAGAATATTTTTTATAGAAGAATAAATTCCAATTTTAGTATAAAACCAACCCAATCCACCCAAACTCAACTTTACTCTCATACGTAGCATGCTGCATACATTACCCATAACAAAAAATGATGTAGTAAGATTTTTTTTTTTAATTTATTATTTAACATGTCTTTTTCTCATGAGAAATAGCAATGTTCCACATGAACGTACTAAACATTAATTGGCAGTGCCAACTGCCAGCTGTTCTTCTATCCATCCTTCTATTGGAAGAGTTTTGCAGCCCTAGCTTTGAAGCCATTACATCACATTTTTTTAATGATGATGTGAAATACATTAATGCAATGCAGTATAATGTCCCAACGAACCTATGTGACACCTCCTTTATCTGCCACACAAATTTGCATTATCAAATATAAATATATAAGTTTTTAATGTGATCCCAAAGCTAACATAATAAGATATATGTTAAAGTGAAATTATCTTATATTTAATAAATATTTAATTTTTTATAATGTTATATTAAAGTTAGTTTTTTTCACTTATTACTAATTAGTTTTAGATTAAATATTTAACATGATATTAGAGTTAAAATTTTTTTTATTATCTTTTTTAAATTTATCATGTAATAATTTTTTTTATCTCCACTTTTCTATTAAAATGATGTTATTTTATATTTAATAAATATTAAATTTTTTATAATATTATATTCAAATTAATTATTTCACTTACTGTTAATTGATATTAAATTAAATATTTAATAATATATAATTATAATTTATTAATAGATTATAAGACCGTTGATTAATATATTAAAATACATATTCCGATTTGATTATGTGAATTAATTGTGCTTTTTTTCTAACTTGCTAATGAGAAAAACAAGAAGGAAAAAGAAAAAGAAAATCTAAGGAGCTAATGCTTTCGAGTTTCTTAAGAAACAATGACTAGCTAGCTAGATGGGCCAAATTAAAGGGATCTCCTACACCAAGTGTTACACATCAAATATTGGATTCTTTTTTCATGTAATTCAAAAAAAAAAAAAATGGTTCAGGGAATTTAATATTTCATGTGTATATTTAAGGTTTGGTTTGATTTGAAAAGGAATATTAAAGAAAATACCTGTTTTTTCTTTTCATAACCAAATCCAAAGGTACAACCACCATCACCGTGTCGGTTTGCCAGATTGTTTGAGAGTCAACTTTTAATATATTTTATTATTCAAATTGGGAAAAGGAAAAAAAGGGATTGGAACATGTACGTTTGTGGTCACCATTTAGTGAACAGTGTCACTAAAAATTTTCAACTTTCAAGGGGCTAAATTTGAGGCGAAAAAGTAGGACAGAAAGGAGAGTTTTTGAAAACTACAATCAATAATTTGTTATCCTGATCAAGGTAAATAAATAGTTAAATTTGGAGGTAAGTCGCATTCTCATATCGCTTTAGAATTTTTTCATCATTTATAAAAAATAATGTTTTTCATCCAAAAAAATGGTAGGACTCTTGACAATATATGAAACCCAATTATATTAATAAAAAATAAAGAGAAGTTTCTACGATTTTGTAAGGCCCAAGGGGAACACAAAGGGAAAATAAAGAGAGAAAAAAAGGATTTTTGAGTATGGATGAATGGTTGATTCAAGTAGTAAAGAAAAATTTTTTTATTGTTTGAATTCGAATTTATTATAAATTTATTAAATTTGATATGAATAAATTCATTTGAATTGATCTAAAAAGAAAATATCTAAAACCCAAAAATCCTGACGAATGGAAAAAGTTTTCTCGACTTATATTAGTTAAAATATCACTATTTTCTTCTTCGGTAATTAAATAAAATTTGGGGTGTATATATATAGTAATTTTTCAAATTAAAGAAGATGTGTTGTACTCCAAAAAAAAATCATGTATTTGAGATTATTGTTAACTAAAAATCATTAATTTTAATCCAAAATTACTTCTTTTAAATTAAATTAATAATAAAATATTATATTTATATAATTAACTAAATAATTCATTATTATATCATAATCCAATTATATTATTATATAATTAACTAATATAATATATATTAACTAAGCAACAAAATCTACATATAATAAAACGTGAATTTAAGATTTCAAAATTTTAAAAACTTTTTTTTGTCACTAAATCAAAGTCTCATTGGCTAATGCAAAATTAATTAGATAGAAATGAACGATCTTACAAATTTAGTATATACTTAGATTTGAGATGTCAATGAAATATGTATGTAGCTAGAATCAGTGAGAAAAAAATTGTAAGAGTGAAAAGAGATGGAGGCGGGGGGGTGGGGGGTGGGGGAGGGTGGGGGGCGGAAACAATTAAAATAAAAACAAAATCAAAATTGGAAAGAAGACAACTTAGCATATCTGGCTTTTTGAAAATGTGAAAAAGTTGACGCGATGGAGAGATTGGAGAAGTGTCAACCTTGTCCACCGTCTCAGCGTCAACAAACCCTTGTACAATGTCTTCAGTTTTATATAAAAAAGGTTAAAAAATCAAAGTACAATCCATTTTTGTTATTCAATTCGCTTGGTTTAAGGAATAAAATCTCTTTGCTTGGTTCCCAATATTTTAACTGTAAGAATTTTTTGGACAATGGTTTTTTAACTTTTACACGAGTCTAGAAATGTAGGCCTAATTTCGATTGCGTGTGCTGCAGCAGCCGTATTTGGACCATTGGCTGCTAAATAACGTCTTTTCGTGACTCTGTCAAAGTCCCAAACAACAATTGAAACCAATTGTTGATAAACTAAAAAAGTTCAACAATTATTAGACGGCAGGCACTAAATCCAGTCCACCCTTAAGAAATTATACAAATCTTAATATAAAGATTTTTCTTTGGGTACGTAAGCCATTAGTAATGAAGCGCCAAAAAACACAGTTCGTGCATTAATAATGTTATCACGAATATGACATTTTAATTATTTTTTATGGAACGTTAAACACATGCTTGGATACCTAATTTTCAAATGTTTGAAATGCGTCGGCATCATCCAATTTCTAAACAAAAGGAAAATTCAAAAGTTTATGGTTTTTTTTTTTTTGTCTTTTATTTTACATTAAATGATTTCCCTAGATGTTGCTCTTAGCCTTTATTTGAGACATTTTTAAGGCCTTACACTTTTTTACATTAGAGACATTTTTTTGGGGCTATATCTAGCTAAAAGAAAAAGAATCCTTTCTTTAAAAGGCATGGAGGATGCCTTGAGAAGGTGTCTTTCCCACAGAAAAAATATATTATATATTAATGACAGTTACCCTTTTTGTTTGAAATTAGAAAAATCTTTTGTTCTATGCCTACTCATCACCATGTAATTAATTATATTGGTTTTTCTAATATTTTCAATAATAAATTAAATATATTGGGATTTTGTTGTACCACAAAATAATTTATTGAGATATCAGTGGGTAAAGTATGATGAGAGTGAAATATTCCTCATCCCCATTTTCAGATTTTTATATTATACTCATTTTTGTATCCATACGTAATGAGTTCTTTAAATTTATTTTTTTTAATTTTTATTTTGTAGGTAATATTTTATAAATATATATTAATATATTTAAAAAATATATTAATTTTAATTAATTTAAAATAATAATTTATATTATTTAATAAAAAAATTTATTTACTAAATATATATAAATATACATGTAGGATATATGAATGAAACCGGTATTATATTATTCGTTCTCATCTTTATACCCAATAAAAATTTAAAATCATATTCATCCCAATCTCATTTTTAGAATGTAATATCCAACCTCATCCCCATTCAGATAAAAAATCATATTTTTCATTAGATATGCATAAAATTGACATCTTTAATAATATATACAAAGTGAGATTTTGGTTAAGAGATTAAAAATATTTGTTTTTATTGTGTAACTGAAGATAATATTTTCAAGAAATATATAGTATATATATATTTTTTTGGCTCATTATGAAAATGTTGTCCAAACTTGATTGTATATGTATTTTGTAGTTAAGAAAATTAATTATGTGAAGGATAGAAGTGAAATTTCAAATGTTATGTACATTTACGTCAAGCTTTGTTCGTGATTTTTTGTGTTGTGCCAATCAAATCCGTTTTGATTTTCAGGTGCAATAATAGCCTTTAATTGGGATTTTTTTTTTTTTGTTTGAATGCTTTTAATGGGATTACGTTTGCATATCCATCTCTTTCGTTTTTGCATAAAATTTATCATTAAAAAAAAAGTCATTTGGATGATGTGAATTTGATGAATCTCACCCATATTAGATATAAATGAATATGACACAAACATTTCTTTCATCCCACCAGCCTCATGCACTCCAAATCTACTTCTCAATCTCATACCCAATTTAATTTTTCATCTTCTAAAATTATGGATCCAGTCATAAAATGACGTCTAACGCGATAAAACTCCCTTTTTATCGTACATTTAAATGAAGCATAAAAATAATTAAATCATGCATGGTCCCATGAGTAAGCAAAATTATAAATTAAGGCCCTATTCAGCAAGACAAGGCAATGCCGTGGGAGACCTTCCCATTTCACCCAAATTTCAGTTGGAATCATATCATCAGGTGTCCTCTGGGATCAGGGCAGATTTAGCTCTCAATTACAATTTCAGTATGGTCTGAAAACCCCATTGTACTATCAAATGAAGTCTAAGTAGATTAAATGTCCTCAATAATTTAATTAATTTGTTATGAAAGATTTTAATTTTTGATTTGTCTTTAAAATAATGTAACCTATAAGGACTCTTATTTACATTTTCACCCCTTCGAACCTCAATTTGAGCAATTTGCAAAGGCAATTTATATTTGATTTGCTATAGGCGTATAGATTTTATAGATTATTAGTAAATCATATGATATTATTTCATCAATTCTTAAAATAAATATAAAAAATTTTAATTTTTAAAAAAAAAATTATTTATCAATAAATTTATTATCATCTAATTCATCTCATTGACAAAATGATATTATCTAATTTACTATATAAATTTTACATATTATCAATAAATCATATGATGTTATTTCATCAATTCTTAAAATAAATATACAAAAAATTAATTTTTTTAAAAAAATTTATTTATCAATAAATTTCGTATCAGCTAATTCATCTCATTAACGAAATGATATTATCTAATTTACTGTCAATATATAAAATTTATATACTGACAAAATATATATAAATTTATTAACATATATAATTCAATAATACCCTTTTTTTATAAAAAAATATAAAATTATCATTATTAGTTAAGGTTTTGAGCTCACATTTATTTCATGATAAACTTTAAAAAGTTAGGTATCCTAATAATTCTTTTCGTTTATGATAAATATTGTTAGAATTATCTCTCTCTCTATATATGACAATTTTTTTTTTTTTCACAATTGAAGTTCAAAGTTTGATATCCTAACATGCTTTCCTCCTTAGATTTTTAAATTGTGAGATTATATTTTTTTTTTCTTTAAAAATGAGGTTTTAGTTGATTATCTTTACTCAAACTATAATTAAGGAGATAAACTTATAAAAAATTAAAGCAAATTTAAATAAGAATTTGATACATCATGCTTAAATGCTTATCAACGTCATCACGATGGCCAAATTATTGATTAGCCGAAGGGGCAATCAGAGAGTATAGATCCCACTTTTTTTTTTTTTCATTTTCTAAATGCATAATAATTTAAAATATAAAATTTTTATCTTATTTTACCAACGATAATTTTAAATATGACATAAAATATAAAAAATATATAAAAATAATATAATTTAAAATTTTAATATAAATTATATATAAATAATAAATTTTACAAATTAAAAAAATATATTTTATTTAATTGACATAAATTATAATATAATAATTTTTATATTATATATATTTAATAAAATATAAATACATAAATGATCAAATCAATGTATTATAAAAAAATAAAGATGATATTAAAAAATAAATAAATTCTCAATAGCTAATGCTAAGTCGTGTCACACCAGAAACTAAAAACAAACCAAGACAATAATGAAAGACCAACTTTTGCAAATTGACGAAATTATCCAAATTTTTTTGTAAAGACTACCCACTTTAAAATCCTTAAACAGACTTTTCAAAACGTTAATCATTCTTTAAACATCCATATTAATATAAAATAAATTAAATTAAATTGGTGTAATATTTTTTTAATATAAAGGATAAAAAAGAAAAGGAAAAAAAAAATCAGCATCAAAGGAGTGTGTCAATCTGTCTCATGGAAAACCGCTACCCAATGTGGTGGGCCCAAGAACTGCTGTGTTTCGACGCCTTAATCAACCAAACTCTTGAATCACTATTTTTTTTTCTTTCCTGACATCCATATTCTCCCACGTGACTAATTCCCTGTCCTTATCACCACGTGATCTAATTCTCTCTTTCCTCTCTTTTTTTCTTGCCTTCTTCTCCTCTCATCTCTTTAAAAAACTTACTCTCCATTTCTCTCTCTGTCAATTCCTTTCTTTTTCTCTCTCTCCAAACATGAATTCTCTAAATTCATATGTTTTATTTTTAATCTTAATCTTTATAACCTTTTTTGCTGATGATTTTCTTGTTTTTGTTAACTCTATAACTGCTTCTTCGTCTTCGTCTGATAATGAATACTCCACTTTTTTCGACACCATAAATTCCATCAACCCAAAGGCTTCTTTAAACCCTGGTAAGAACCAAACACCGTCGTCTGCGTCACGTGGTTCTTCCAGCTGCGAGGTATGGGACGTGAGCTGCTCCGAGGCGGTGTTGGGTCTGGCCCGGAAGCCGGAGAACGTAGAGTGGATTAGAGGGTTGAGGCGGAAGATACATGAGAACCCCGAGCTAGCTTTTGAAGAGTATGAAACGAGTAAGCTGGTTCGAGCCGAGTTGGATCGGATGGAGATTGAATATAGGTACCCTTTGGCGAAAACGGGTATTCGGGCTTGGATTGGAACCGGTGGCCCGCCCTTTGTTGCCATACGAGCTGACATGGATGCTCTCCCTATTCAGGTATAGTTTTTTTTTTCTTTTTTTTAATTAAATATGTATACAAATACGTATATTTATAGCTATATACGTGTCTATATATATGCACACGTATGTAAATATGCCTGCATATACTTTTCATATACTTCAAAAAGTATATGCACATGCTTTATATGTACATATGTTAAGGTACTAGGTAGTTGGTAATTTTGTAGGTAAGAAGAAAAGGGGTAGGTGGTTCATGAACATTGGATTTCATTTGTTGACAATCTTTTGGATTTTGGAAGTTCGGAAATGTTGAGGTTTGATTTTATGTTACAAAGTTGTTGTCAACTACTTTTCCAGGGTAATTTAAAGGAGTGGAACTGAACCATGAAATGATTTGAAATCAAGATGAGAATATTAGGGTTTGTATTGAGAAAAGAAAATTTAAGATATTCTTTTTTGTCGTTGATTTGGAGAATTTTGTATCAGACAGATGAAATTATTGTTGTAAGGTCAATGCATTTGATGTCATGGATAAAATAATAATGCAGAATATTATAAAAAAGTGTACTTTCATTTAAGCAAGACAAATAATAGAATGTTCAATTTTCGAGATCAAAGTTGTCCTTACATAAAAATAAAAGACTTTAGAATAAATTCGGCACTATACATATAGAATTTTCGACTATTGGGACGAAGATTAAATTAAATTTATATCATATCTTAATGAAAGTTACTTTACTTTATGAGTTTGCATATAATATCATGGCATGGTTTATTGTTTTTTTTTTTTCACTTATGGTGGGGTAATTTATTTTAGGAAGCTGTAGAATGGGAGCATAAAAGCAAAGTGCCAGGAAAAATGCATGCTTGTGGGCACGATGCGCATGTGGCAATGCTCGTTGGTGCTGCCAAAATATTGAAGAATCGAGAACACCTTTTGAAGGTTTGCTTTTTTGTTTTTTTTAACTCTACACCTTCTCTAAAATTACCCCTAGTCTCATCTACCTTGTTTTATGTCCAAATTCAATTCTTAATAGTAAAATCATTTCATGGCATGGACGCACCCTTGTTTCATTTTAAATTCCCCCTTATGCAATTGATGCATCATTCCATTGTAAATCTTGTTGGCATAGCCAAGAAATTTAGTGTTTGTTGGTGGGAAATGGGAATGCCGCTTTTTACGAGGGCATTTATTTTGAGTGGACAACATTGCTTCACAGAAAATGAAAGGATTACTGGCTTCCTAGCTACCCCTCCTGGGCCAAGTGAGCTATAAATAGCTGTGATAGTCTTTTGTTTTGCTGTACTCGGAATGAATTCTGACACACCTTAATTTGTCCTCTACTTTAGCTGTCAGCCATGTCTTCCTCATTGCTATTTCGCTGATTCACATTTTTCTTCTTTTCGCTTCCGTCTGTCATGACTTCTAATTGTTTCTACATTTTTATGCCCATCATTTGAAAAATCAAGCATATGATTTTTCACATCCAGTCGGAAAAGAAATTTATCCCTTTTCTGATAACATGTCAAGGTCCCCCATTGCTAGATTTGGATCCAATTCTTATTCAGCCTGTTCGTCTACTTTTATTAAAGGGTGTTAAATTTTGAGAATGCCCCCCATATTTTCTTTTACCCAAGACAAAGACATGGATGATAAGCAACTGAGAACCTTGAATCGCTGGTTTCTGTAGATGTTGAATTGTGGAACTGCTAATCTAATACTAAATGTTTTGCAAAATATTTCTGCTTAAGATTTCCATTTTGTCAGTTCATTTCACTTAATACAAATCTAAAGCTTGATACAAACCTTTCAATTTATCACATTGTATGGGCATCATTAATTTACAAAAGTTAATGGGATAGGCTTTCAGATTCCTTGTTGAGTTTAGATGTGACCTCTAATCTGTTTCGTTCATCAGTCATATCAGATTATATTATATTAACGCATCATGGGTTGTCATTTACTTGGTTTGAGTTTGATGTATATATGCGGACAAGCAAGGATTTGTGTTATTTTTAAATTTTGTTTCCTCTTTATATGTTTTAATTGTTTAGATCTAGCACAGTTATCCACAGTGCAATTTTTCTTTTTTATTTTTCTAGGGAAAATTAATGACCCTTTTAGTTCATCTTTTTGGAACACTTAGGCCACTAGGCTAATGCATTTTTCTTCCATCACTAACTTGTGAACCTTTAGAGGTTAAGAAAAGGCAAAATTGTTCCCCAAAAGGCAAAAAGATGAAGTGCTATAAAACATTTGTTGCTTAATTAGTGTAACTAATCTTTGGTATGGTGCTTAGGCATTTAATATAATTGCATGAGCATTTGACCCTAGCTAGGAATATTGTGAAATTGCATTAATTAATTTGTCTTGTTTGGATACCCTTGGGTGGGTTAACAAGAATCTTTTGCTTAAAGAAATGAAAAGCCTAGTTTACTTTGCCTTCTACCTGTAGCTTTATTTATTGGAAGAATCTAAAACAAAAAAGTACGGTTGAAGAAGAATAATTTACTCCACACATTTTCTTGCATAGTAAAAAGAATTTTCTTGAATTTTATTTGATATATAAAATTATTTTTAAGAGATAATATTTGATTGATTTATATTTTAAAATTTAATATTTATAATTTTTTTTTAATTTTTAAACATTGACCTCCTTTATACAAAAAAATTCCTTCAACCATGGTTAACTTCTTAAAAAAGAAGGTCTTGATTATGATATAGTCCAAAGTGAACAAAATTGGTTGGAATTCAAATTTTGTAGGCCCTTGACAGTGAAATAAACCTAATTTGATTGTTAAATAATGTTGAAGTTGTCCTCACTTCTTATTTATAAAAAAAAAATATTTACTGTTTTCTGATTCTTCTATCAAAGCACATGTGATCAGAACAAAATTGCACATTATAAAACTGAAATTAATAATATATTTGAAAATTTAACTATTATATAGATGAATATTACTCGTATACAAAAACGAATTAAAGTAAAGGGTTAAATAATATATGTACGTACGCATTTCCCAAGGACAATTTGTTTGATCTAGAGATGGTTTAGGAATGAGACAAAGTAGGAATAATTTATTTATTTTAAGCCGTTGGAAATCACCATAAAAAATATCTGCTGCTGACTGCAATTTTTTTGTTTTTAATTTTATTTTGTCTTTAGGGTGACCCTTCATGTTTATTTAGGCATGCTTGCTCTTTATTTTTACGTTTTTTTTTTAACACGAGTCGTGCTTGCTATCTACTAGAATTCTTTCCAACACCCTATTTCTAATTTTTTACGGAAACTCACCCTAGGCTATATTGCATTCAGTTCTGATGATGTCAATATTTATTTAAATTAATTCATATAATTATTTTAAAAATAATATTTAAAAAATTAAAAATTCAAATCTACATGTAATATTCTCTCTATTTTTGTCAGCTTTTTGTACCAAAAAATTTTTAAGGACTGCCCAGTGTGTATTACCCTTAAAGCAAGAACATATGTGTGATTTTGCAATTAGCATGTTACCCTGACGGATTAAATCCTTTGGTTGTCACAGGGAACTGTTATACTGCTCTTTCAGCCAGCTGAGGAAGCAGGAAATGGTGCTAAGCGGATGATTGGAGATGACGCATTGGAGAACGTAGAGGCCATTTTTGCAGTCCATGTATCTCATGAACACCCCACGGCTATTATTGGCTCAAGGCCTGGTCCTCTGCTTGCCGGTTGTGGCTTCTTTAGAGCTGTTATCAGTGGAAGAAAAGGCCTTGCCGGGAACCCACACCACTCAGTTGACCCTATCTTGGCAGCTTCAGCTGCTGTAATTAGCTTACAGGGAATTGTTTCTCGCGAATCAAATCCATTGGACTCCCAGGTTTGTGTTTGTTTTGTAAATTTCGCCACCCATATTTATCTTTCAACATTTTGATATCTCTTGATCTTTTTTTACAGTATTTCTAAGTCTCGAGTTTCATCTTACAATGCAGGTTGTGTCTGTCACCTCGTTCAATGGCGGTAATAATCTTGATATGATCCCTGAGACGGTGGTAATTGGAGGTACCTTCAGGGCCTTCTCCAATGCCAGCTTTTACAACCTTCTGCAAAGAATTGAAGAGGTCTGTACTCTGTCATGCTTATCACTTTAGATTCTAATCCTAATCCAAGCCTGCTTTTCCCCTTCTAACATACTTTGACAAGGGACACAGGTGATCGTGGAGCAGGCCAGTGTTTTCAGATGTTCGGCAACAGTCGACTTCTTCGAAAAGGAATCAACAATCTATCCTCCAACCGTGAATGATGACCGTATGTATGAGCATGTGAAGAAGGTGGCTACTGATTTGCTAGGACCACCAAGTTTCAGGGTGGTCCCTCCAATGATGGGTGCCGAAGACTTCTCTTTTTATTCAGAGGTGGTTCCGGCAGCTTTCTTCTACATTGGCGTAAGGAACGAGACCTTGGGATCTATACACACAGGTCACTCGCCATATTTTATGATCGATGAAGATGTTCTTCCCATTGGTGCAGCAGTTCATGCCACAATTGCAGAAAGATACCTCGTCGAGCATGGTTAAAAAGAGTAGGCTATCTCTGGTTTATCCACCCCTAAACTGGGATATCGTAACTCAACTGGGCACAGATTATTTGGAGTGATGTGCTCTTGTAATTTTTGCCCTGTTAGGGTGTGGAAAGCGTAAAGATTTTCCCCTTTTTTCAATGTAAAGAATTGGGCAGGGGAAGCTCCTCTGCTCTTAGATTGTAGTTGTTGTTACAATATACTGTCTCAAGTAATAGCACTCTGCATTCAATTTCTCTGTCGAGAGCATTAAGTTGCAATAACGAGGCCCTATACACCCAATTTTGAATGACAACAGTTGAACATTGTTTCACAATTATGAAAATCAAACATTCTATAACAACTCACTCTCATTCTAACGTCTCGCACTCTCAAATAGAAGATTTAATACCTCAAGCTTTTATGGACAATCAGCCAAAGCCCAATAAAAAAAACCAAACCAAGCTCACCTCTTCTCACCACATAAACATCTAGCAGCTTGTAGAGCAAAATATGTAAGGATGATGTCAGCACCAGCCCGACGGAGGCACATCAAGGATTCCATCATAACCCTTTCTTCATCAATCATTTTGAGAACGCCACCAGCCTTGATCATGAGTATTCCCCAGAAACCTAGACAATATAAAATTAAAAATATTTTTTATTATATCTTTTATATATAAAAATATTAACTCAAATGTGTTAAAGTGATCAACATAAATACTGTTATAAAAATAATAAATTTATCATTTCAAATGTTTAATTTAATTTTTATTAATTTTAATTTTTTGAGACTCATAATAATATTAATTATATTAATTAAATTTTCATTATTTTAGGATTCCTAATAAAACACAACTACTGTGATTAAAATTAAAATACAAGAAACAAATAACAATAACCCAAAAAATAAAAAGGAACATTGCTCTTTTCATGGTACTTTTTTTACACTATCAATCGTAGAAACTTAGATCCAAATAAAAATATACTATTAATCTTGGAGAATTAAGAATATAAAGAAGCATATTGAATAACATTAGTAAACGGTTTGAACACCACATCTCAAATTCATGTGCTGATAATATTGTTTCTTGATAATTAAATAACATTATCTGACAAACATTATTTTTTATAGAATTTAAGTAATAATTTTGTACTAACTACCTCTACCTCTAATTGCACCTCACCAAAATTAAGTTGATACTAATTAGTGGGCCATTAAACAATCTTTTTTTTTTTTTTTTCACATTATGCTCGTATACATAAATCCTTGTGCATAAACCAAGTACATTTAATTTCTTTTTGTTCTTCGTTTTTATTTATTCGTTGGGATGCTACCTAAATAAACCCTTAATTTTTAAAAAGTTAAAAATAACTTTTTGATTTTTTATTACATGAATATAACATTATGAACTTTTATTTTATTGTAATTATATCCATTAAATCTTGAAAATGTGTAAATAAAATCTAATTATTAGAATTATTAAAAAAAATTCTCTCAAGTAAACATTTTCTATAGATTACAATAGTCAATGGGAAGATTTTAATTATATAATATTTCATAATATCAATATTGTAATTATAATATAATCATTTCGGGCTTTAAACTACTTTTAGGTTGTTTGCTTTTTAAATTAATTTGAATGAAGTAAGTTAGTTCATTGTTATAATAACACGGATTACATATGTTATCTTTTCAATTAAATTAAAATGTAAAATGAGAAACGAATTTATGTTATATTCAATTTGAGGTTGAAATGTTTAAAATTTTTCAAAATTGAGTTGATTCGAGTTCGATTTTTCAAATTTCAATTTATAAATTCACATGTGACATTAGTGCCAGAAAACTAATAAAAATAAAAAATTGATAGAGAACAGGAAACTGAAAGTAAGCATTTTAGGAGAAAACAGAAAAAGAAAGTACATTTCCAGAACAAATTTGTGTTTGACCAAGTCTGCTAGAAATTTATACTTTGATGCATTATAAAAATTTTCCATTTAGAAAGGAAAATAAGAATGTCAAGAAAAATGTCAAGGCAGATAAGAGCTGGCCACCTTTTGTTTTCTTTTCCTATTCATTTTCCTAATAGCTAAGTTTTGAAATGCAAATCATAAGTCTCATTCCTTGCAATGCAACATAGAGGCAAACATGTAGATGTGTGTCTGTGTATGTATGACTAAAAGCAGGCCATCTTTTCATTTCTTTTCCTATTCATTTTCATCATAGCTAAGTTTTGAAATGCAATAAGTCCCATTCCTTGCAGTACAACATATAGGCAAACATGTAGATATGTGTCACTGTATATATAACTAGAAGCAGGCCACCTTTTCTTTTCTTTTCCTATTCATTTTCCCCATAGCTAAGTTATGAAATGCAAATCACAAATCCCATTCCTTGCAATGCTGCATATAGGCAAACATGTAGATATGTGTTGTGTATATTTAATTAGAAGAAGGGAACCATCTTAAAGAACATCCACCACAACCACACACCATATTCGAAGCAAATTGTGGAAAATTTAATTGCTAATAAAGACATAATCTTGAGTACATTGTACAAGAATGGTGTTCATTTTACTGTTTTTTCCCTTTTTTACTTTTCTCATGCCATTCTCTCTTTCTTCATCCTGCATCCTATGAAGTGTAAACTACACACATTCCCTATGAGCATGAATCAGGCACTGTAGTTAAAAACCAATTCCTCTGATCTTGTAAAGGAAAAAAGAAAAAATTTATAGAAATTCCGCAAGCCAAGGACCTGGTGCAGGAGTTGTTGAAAGCGCTATTGGCTATATGAATGTTTCCCAATGTTTACTTTTGACTTTTGATGATTATGGAGAAATCATATCAAAGAAAAGGTTCTAAGTCATGAATGAAAACAATGACAGGAATATTAGTTAATGCAGCACACCCGTGAAAAGTTGAAGAGAATACCTGGTATGCAGCAATAGGCAAAGGAGAATGATCTCCGAGAAGTCTTATGATATCCAAATAAGGAAGACCAGGTTTCACCTGTGATACAATTAGAAGACTTCCGCATGAAAGGAGTTTTGCCTTTAGGCAGAAGAGCTCAAAGGTCTAAAAAGAGCCATACTCACCAAAAGAATATCAGCTCCTTCAGCCTCAACTAATGCCTCTCTGTAGTTTGCTGGGTTCATCTGATACCTGTTGTTTAACAACCGAGATTAACAATCAAATGTGAGCAACGAAGAATTCCCATGACAAGACACAAATACCATACAGGTAAATGAATTCATACGTTTTTTTATCTCCAAAACGTGGATTTGAGTCCAATGCTTCTCGGAACGGACCATAAAATGAACTCGCATATCAGTTATGCCAGAAAAAAAT